>JAVQJL010060999.1:0-97974 GCA_036024295.1 Nannoperca obscura | reverse complement strand
TGTGTGTGTGTGTGTGTGTGTGTGTGTGTGTGTGTGTGTGTGTGTGTGTGTGTGTGTGTGTGTGTGTGTGTGTGTGTGTGTGTGTGTGTGTGTTATGGGGTCACTGCGATAAGACCTATGTGTCAGACAGAGAGTGTAGTGGAGAGAAATACCCGCCATCCTCTTTGTCCTTCAAATACGGTAAATATATTACAGCTTTTTCTTCTCCAAGTGCCCCGTGTGATTCAGTCTTAATCCCCTAGCAGACAGGAGGATGAAAGGAAACAGGCACTGGGGTGGGGGTGTGCTACAGAGAAACAGGGAGAATAAGAGAGGTATACAAACAATGAGTGCAGCAATAAGCAAAAGAAGAAAAGAAATGCAATGGGGACATATAGTGGAAGTTAGGTAGAGAACAGAATGAGCTATAGGAGACAGAGCCTTGGCAGCACATCTTAATGACAAATGGGAGCTTAAACACAGAAATGTACAGCGTGTGTGTCAGTGAAACTTAACTAATTAGCTTTCCCAAGTATTTCAAGGTGTGCAGGCCTACGCCGTTTACAGTTAAACAGCTTAAATGTTAAATTGTAATTTGATTTTTGCAGCGTTATGCAATATGCCTTTTAATCCACATATGTTTCTTATTAGAGAGGAGTATCCTATTTCACGCTCCAGAAAATATAAAGCTAATGTCAGCAGTAGTTGGAGTTTTTCCTCAAAGTATAACTTTATAAAGACTGAGCGCTGTAATGAATTTCCTGTCAGATAGCAACACAAAAGCTGCTGCAAGTGACCTTTCCGATTAGTTTAGATCTGTCCGTCTACTCTGTGAGGCTTAACAGAAGTGCAATTCTACCGTAAAGACGGTGGCGAGATGAAGTCTTTCAGATACCAGTGTGAGCTGTTCAAGGTCATCACGTTTTTTAATTTGCTCTCAAGGCAGGCGGAGACGAGGTGAGGCAAGCGAGAGAGGCAGACAAAAGTCGCTTGGCAAGAGCAGCTGCCAGGTGCCTGCAGCCCCTCTAACACCTGGCAGAGGGTGTTTGGTTTCAAGGCCGGCGCTGCCCTGAAAGGCCAAAATCAATTATTTCAATGAATGTTTGCAAAGAAAGGCTATACTTGCTGTTTGTTGCAACAAAGCCATGCATATAGTGTGCATTTTCTCCAAAATGCAATACCAGTGTGGGAAAAATCAGGAGCTCTCCTAACTCCTAATTAGGAGATCACTGTACTTAAGTCCAATTTGAACTTCAGTACTTTGTACTCCACTTTGTTTAACAGCTGACTTCGAAACATATTTTCAACTTATAAAATACGATGCATTATTTTAGATTAAAGGCATTTCACACCCACTCAGGTGTTTTCAGTTATATGTCCTGACGTACTCACATTAGAGATGTGAAAGGCTTTACTGGGATTTCTGTGAGCTGTGAGGTCACCGTGTGCTAATTAGGATTATAAAGGAATATTATATTTTTATCTTTTATCATTTTGTGCACATAAGATAAAAAAATATATAACCTTTGGGACTTTGGCAAAAAATTCTGAAAGGTAGCATTGTGCAGTACTTTTAGTACAGTTGCTGGTAATGTTTGTGTTTCCTTTCTCAAGTATAATTTTGTGGTGTTCTTTCAGTACTGGTGTACATTTCCCATGCAGCCAGTGGAGGATAATATATTTTCACATCCTATCAATACGTTGTGTGTGTGTGTGTGTGTGTGTGTGTGTGCATAGATGTACCAGCACGGCAGGGATCTCTGCGAGAGCCTGTGGGGTGACGCCTTCATGACAGTGGAAGATGAGCCAGAGGAGGTGGGAGAGGCCGAAGAGGTGGGACCGGAGGGCAACAGCGGTCGCCCCTGTGGCTGCCTGACCCTGAGCCCCTCGGACAAGGATGTGATCGCCGCCCTGAGGGCCCAGCAGGATGACCCGGAGGAGCTGGACACCACCAAGACTGGCCTGCCTCAGTACCGGGCCCCTTGCCAGACCAAGCTGCCCCTGCAGGCCAGGGGCGGCAGGAAGGGGAACTCTGTGCTGCGTAAACGTTCGGTCATAGTGGACGACGTGGAGGGGAGTGGCAGTGGCTTGTAGAGAGGAGTGATAGATGGCAATATATTTAGAGATAATTGTCTAGATCCTAATATACAAAATATCTCTTGAACTTGGAGTTGTAACCTCGCTCCCCTAACTAACCTTACCACACAGACCTAAGCGCTCATTATCATCACATTCTACACATAGTCTCTATGGTTTTAAATAATTCTATATCTGGTACGAGCAAGACTGGCAAGCTTCCAGTAAACAACCTAAACAGCCAGGATTTTAAATAACACTCTTACTATTAAAGATAACACATGATACAGTATTATTGTAAGTATTTAAATTCTGCAAGGGCTCTGACTTCAATTAAAAAAATAATATCCCATAATAGCTGCACAAATTGTTTGTTTTTTTGCCAGCTAACAAGGTGATTTCTTTTAATCAAAGTCAGGTATTTTATTTGCTTTGTATGGCTCAGTAAACACGCAAATCACTGGCATTAGGATGCGAGGTGTGCGAAGTCTTGCTCATGGGAAATGTCAAGTCCTACAGTATTAGCGCTAGTGCATGAATAAAACATGTCATCATTAACCAGGGGACTTTTCATGACAGTTTTTGTAAACATGATGCACCCACACCTGTGCATCACTACCCTGCTTCTCTTTTTCAGTCATCTATAGGAGACTTTAATCTGTGCGTTAGTCAACTGTTAAATGCAGATCTTACTGTTGTGATGCCGTAATCGTGCAGTCTACACGTCATCAGGTATATATGATAGTGGAGAAGGTCACGCAGAGTAATGATAATAATGAATGTAACTTAGGTTTTCTAACAGAGACTTGCAGGCCTGAACGTAAGAGATCTGGTGTGATAATGACAATAGAGAGGTATGCTTCATGCCTGAGGGAAGGTTTGATATTTAGGAACAAAATCCACCTGCCAGAGTAGATCCACAGAGGCAGCAATACCAGCTAAGATTGTTCTGGTAGTTTGATCATGTATATCACCGATGTACTGTGGATGTCTTTTATAATTACGTCATGTATTTCTAGAGTGAGGCACTGTTACATGTAAAATGTTTTGTAAAGGGAAACTGATTGTCCATTTTATGTTAAGCTTGCTGAAATGGGAGTTCTGTGGATTACGTTCTGAATAAAAACAACATTTGTAAATGCCATCCTGAGTCGTGTCATAGTCCTTCTGGCTGGACTTTGCAGTCGAGCCCTTTTTCCATCTGCAAGCCCCTAAAACAATGACGCTAGAGTTTTTCTTATGTTTCTATTTGTATATGTGAGTCAGGTAGACATAGAGAACATTCAGTGGTTCCCAACCTTTTATATCTGACGTACCCTCACAGCCTGTCAGCCCTGTCAGATGAGCTCAACCACCACTTCACCAACACCACTCGTCATGTTTCAAAAATGCTCATTTTAATGGACTATAAACTGGATGTTATTTAACACTATTAATTATGCAAAAGTGGACATGGTTACATCATCTTTTTCATAGAACAGAACTGTCAGTGTTATGGTCAGTTTGGTTGAGTTTGCATTGATACACCACTTAGACAGGAGAAGCTAGACGTTTCAACTATTTATCCATTACTTTCAGATAAATATTTCACTAACTCTGCTCGCTTGCTAACTTCTTCTCTGTGTGGCAGTCTATATGATGATGCAGGTGGGGTGGAAACTTGTGATCACGCCAGCATCCCACTTGGCTGTTTATTTTCCTCGTTAAGACAGATATTTTGATATATTTTTTAATCAAATCTCGATTTCCATTTTCTAGGCAGGAGAAAATCTTTCTGGGACTCACTGGGGTAATATGTATGATAACATTTTATGGTTTTATTTAGGAAAGTCTGGAAACCATGCGCTAATTAAATCAAACCCAGCAGCCCTATACATCACCCCAGGCCAAGCAGTGCTCAGGGTGCTGAGAAACATTTGACTGCAGTGTTGACATTTCGACACATGGCCTCCACCTCTGATTATTGGAGCAGACAGTGTCTATGCTGTGTCTTCTCACCGCTGTCAGGCCCCCAATTTGCTGATGTGGCATGACAAGTGTGTTTACCCTCCCACCCATACAGCTGTCACTCAGTGTCACACCTTTCCCAACCATTCCTCTATGGGAGAAATTCATGTCATATGTTTAAATAAGTATCAGGACAATTTATTTTAACCCTGTATTATTTTATGATATGGGCTACATTTAAAATAAACGCCTTTTGGGTTGGGAAGGATTTAAGTCCCCCCAGAGATTTAGCATTGCAGCAATTAAACTGATAACAAGACTACATCAACAGACACTCCCCATAAACCAGGACCCATGAATAATGTTTAAATTAACCAACAATATACAGTTTATCCTCTGAATGTGGCATATTTCTCTTTAAAGTGACTAATACGTGTATTTTACAAATAAATCATCTTGGAGACATGTCTCTCAGTGGAACAGTGTGTGCCCTCTGCAGGTTGAAGTACACTGAACACAAGCTGTGCGTCATGTTTATAATGCCACACACCACTTGACATTTTTCTGTTAAAAGGACAGACAGTTTGTGTGCATGTGTGTGTGTGTGTGTGTGTGTGTGTGTGTGCATGTGTGACTGTTTGAATCCACTGCAGCTATTTCTGTCGTGAACTGGCGTTAGTTGATGATAGCTAATAACGTGTCCTTTGTGAAAGTCATCATCACAGCAAATGACGGAGCTGGACTGAGGGGGTCACAAATGAGTCGTTCTGCACGCGCACGCACACATTTAAGCTGATGGCTGCAAGAATGTGAGCGCTTCAGCGATTAAACAAATTATAACATAGATGAGACAAGGTTTCTTTTTCATTTGTTCCTGCACGGCAAAATCTGACCTTCAAAGACCCAAACACTCTGTCTTTGTTTTCCTCTTTCTCTCCCTTCCACTCACTTATTCTCTCTCACACACATAGCACATCTGAGTGGTGACTAATGGCGCCTCTGTATATCTATGTCAGGTTTCCTTCACGTTCTCCATCTGTGTATTACCCTCACTTCAAAGAGGAAACCTTCTTATGGATGCGACAATGCAGGTGATACAATACTATAATACAATACAGAAAACACAATAAAGTACTTTAGGGACTGTACAAAAATGATTTGGGGAGGGGGGCTTATGTTTTCCTTTATTGAAAATCAAGACTCTCCACGGCATTAAGAATACTTTATTTGGAACCTTCCCCTGATTTGAAAAAAAGGCTGCAATATTCCCCCCAACACATCTCTCTATATATATTTATAATATTATTAGCATATTAACATTATCAGTACAACTCAATTCACTATAACAACTAAAAGAGGCAAAGCATAGAGACGTTAAGATGGTGTTCCTTAATCTGAACCTTAACATTTAACAATAATATGCTAATATAATCATTATTATTTTTGTCTGTGATACTTTTTTGGCTATTTGTTTTTATAATTACAATAAAAGTACAAATATATAAATCTATGTGGCAAAAAACAAAGATAATCCTGTGCGCTCCCCAAAAAGGTCAGACTACACTACCTCCAGAAAAAATACATAACACTCTCACCCCTCTCTCTCCATGCTCATTTTCATACAGTCCCTTACTGAAATTAAATACATACTGTATTGTAATCCTAGAAGCTGTGCAGACAGGCAGGTTTGCGGCCATAAGCATAAATAATGAATGCACTCTCCCTGTATTAGGGATGATACTAGAGAGCTGACATTATCAGCTATATTATATTAGAGACGAACATTATCCCATCTCTCCACAGTAAACCGGTAGACTTATATAAAGTATTCAAGCAATAGGAGGAATACTTTGACCTTAAATTATGCCATCTATACACAACGTACGTACCTACTGCAGAACAAAACTTAACTGAGTTGTTCATTTAAAAAACTGGTTGTATCTGAAAAATAAATACATAACTGTCCTTCAGGCCAATAACAAGATGATGATCATAGCAAAGAGAGTCTCTGAAAGTAGGACAGCTATTATTGGTGCTAAATCTTTCATTTGCAGACCATCATATTAGCTGCTGTCCCGGTGTTGTTCCACTAGATGGCGATGTATGCTTACCAAACCCCTTCAAACTACACTGTGATTCACTGACTGCTTTAAATGGTGTACAGTATGTGTGAACCTGCTTTCCAGGCCACTGCTCTGTTGTAGTGTTAATACACCAACGTATACTGGAATGTGACCACATTTCAACAAACGCTGTCTAAACGCCAACTCTCTGTTTACTGTATATTCAGTCCCAATGTTCAGCACGTCACAGTTTGTCAAACACATGATCTCACCTGGGGTGCCCTGATGCATTACTGTTACTGGCAGCATTGTGATGGGAACAGTTGTTGTGTGACGATGACATTGTGTGGGCTTCATGGGGAAGATGTTTAATTAATCATAAGCATGTGTTTAATGTATAAGATACCCCTATTATCATCACAAGGGACCTTTAAAATAGACTAAAGAACTACAACTATAATCTCATTATAGGTTTTCCACACTTGTGATATTGTTCTGTACACGATCAAAGTAAAAACACATACATGTTATATCCACAACAGAATGGGGATATAAGTTCAAATAGTCTACAGTAAAGTTCCCTCAAACTAGGTCTCGTGAAAAAAAAACATCCCCTTCCCAAATCAGTCATTTATTATCCGTCTGAAACTACTGATGCAACTCGTGATCCAACTTCTGTAAGAACCTCAGATGGCCGCGACAGGGTGGGAGGAATATTCATGGTTCTCGAGAAGATAACAGAAGAGCTGGAGAGAATGAGTGAGAGAGCCAGGCCTGCGCGTCTGTGGGAGGGGAAGGGGGCTCGTGGAGAGGAAAAATCAAACCCACCCAGAGCTCTTCATACGTCACCGTTCGCATCACAGATGTTCCCACAGACACTCAGTGTGGGTTGTGGGCCGAGGCGTGTGGAGAGCCAGTATGGCTTCAATTGGCTTTTCTTTTTTGTGTGTGTGTGGAGTGTGTGCGCGTGTAATAATATGTAGGCCTGCTGTGTGCGTAAATGGAGACTTGAACACTGCAGTGGTATATAAAAGTATTCCTTTGAGTAGGAGCTGGGCTCACAGCAAAACAATAGACGAAAAAGCTGCCTGATGCTTGTAAGTGATGAGGAATGTTCCTGGCTTTGACTTTGATGACACTTGATTCATATTCATGAATATTTTATTGAAACACGTTCATCCTTTCAGGGCCACAACCCGTGACACTGTTGGCTCTATTGATTCTTATAATAAATATATTTTTTATATTATTTCATATCTAAATTGAAGCTGCTGAGTGAAACATAAGCAGGCACTGAGCTCAAAAAAGTGTACATCCCCTGAAATATAGGTTTCTTGATAAAGAAAAGTCACTGAAAAGAGAACTTGTGTGGGCGTGTCTGGTTCTGTTTCCACGGCCATGGCAAAAAATAGGGGAGTTGTTATTGATGGAAATTAGGCTCTTTAAATACGTGTGAAATGCAAAGAGGTTAAAACCTTCCTCTCCAAAACAGCTTGAGGTGAGAGTGCGCGCAAAAACCGCTGCCTTCACTCCTAGACTCTTTTGAAGTGGTTTTTGTGAGTACTGGGTGGGGGGGGGGGGGGGTATTTTCAGTCGAGGCCGGCTGTGTTGTTTACTTGTACGTCACAGGCTGATTTTTACAGGGCAGAAATCCCCCTCCACGTTTCCTGAGACCAGCTTGTGTACAACTTCTCTCTCGGCCAGCGGTCACGAAAGCCCTGACGGTTTTTATAGCACACTTTATTGGCTTCACATATTTTCCCGTGAACGCTCCAAATGATCCCTTTAGTCCCCCCACCTCATATCATCATTCTCATCATTGTTTTGTGTCTTTGAGAGCGATGAAAACGTTCAGTGGCCCCTGCCTAATACTTAATGACTCAGTCACGTCTACTTAGCGCGGGACTTTCCCCCCCCCGACGTCTATCCCTCGAGCCCCTCGTGCCGCACATACTTCGCCTCTGATGCGTCCCGGCAGCATGTTGTCCTTGGCAAGCGCGCACATTTCCATCCATCCTGCACAGATGCTCCCGCGCGCTACCGGACGCCAACTCTCGCCCACTGCTCTGCCAAGGCGGCGTGGCATCTTGAGACGCCCCCGACATTCCCGAAGCCACCGTCACTTCCACCAGTGTGCGGTCTTTCAATTATACTGACATCTCAAATATGCCTTCGCGACTGTTCACGCGCGAGTGACACCGACAGGTTGCTCCCCAAACGGATCCGAGAATGAGATTATGGCTTTATGTGGATTCATTTCTACAAACCCTTATATCAGCCGTGTGTCACGATGAACGTGTTTTAAATGATGACAAACGCCACATTTAAAGGGTTTGATCTACTTCCTATTGTCCTTTAGTTCGACCAACTACCTGATAACAATAAGGTTGCACTTTGTTCCACTCGTGTGCGACAGGTTAGTCTAAAGTTGCATAATAAGAGAAGGAAATTCCGCCGCCCTCATGGAGCTCGCAAACCTCGATACAATAGGGAGGGATTTAGATAAAATCACTCTGCATTACCTGGGCGGGGGTTCCCAGAAGTCCTCCCATATGACGAAGAATACACCAGCGCGCATGCCCGTATATGGACAAGACCGTGCGTAATTAGGAAAGGTCTACGTACGCGGGCTACGCTCTGCGTAAAAACACTGAAACCAGAATGTGCCTGTGTATGGTTTCCTCACTAGGAGCCATAGTAACTGTTACAGTTACAAGATGGTAGGAAATAAACCTCGTTTGTCCTTCCCACTCTTTATTGTGTTGTTGTGTTTTGACTATACTCTCTTCACTTTATATATATAAAACAAACACTCGAGTCCACCAGTTTACGTTTCATTTTAAGACACTTTACTTAAATACACATCACAAATAAAAAAAAGACAGTGTAAACATTGGACGTCATTAGTTTGTCTGGATCAACCGGGCAAACAAAATAATTTACACAATGAATAAATGCAGCATTGCATGACAATAGGCCTATCAGTTGCAAAAAGTACAAAGAAATACAATAATCATTCCCATTTTTTATCATTAGTAAACCCAACTTCTGGGCCTGTGCCCGCTGTGTTGCTCAGTGTCTGCTCAGTCTGGATGCTGCCCTATGGTGTCTAGGGTTGAATGGTCCTCTGAGCGATGTCCAGCATCCGGAAGTACCATTTCAATCAGTCTTTTCACCCTAAATAGCCTAAAGAGTTGTCTACACATAGCCCTCGGCCCCTGCTTGGCTGTCAACGCTGACAACACATCAGCCGGTATCCCAGTGCCGCATATGCAGAACTTGACTCCAGTGTTATCACTTTTCAGTCAGTTAGTAGTCTCTGTTGTTTAAAATGCTTCCATCTTGCTCGTGAGCATCAGCTGGCAGCCGCTGCTCACGTGTGTCAGGACCTTCTGCTTGAGCTGGGCGACTTGATCCCGGAGCACCGACGCTGTGTTGGAGAGCCCCGCGTTGTCGTTCTTCAGAACTTTCACCTTATCTTCCAGCCGGGCGATGCGCTCCAGCTTGCGCCTCCGGCATTTGGTCGCCGCGAGCCGGTTCCTCAGCCTCTTGCGCTCTGCCTTGATCCTCTCCTGGGTCTCCAAGTCGATCGGGGACATCGGAGGCGAGCCGTCGCTGCTGATGAGGTCGGGCACGGTCTGGGGTTCCTCTTTCAGAGCGACGAGCCGCTGCGGGTGGAGACCGGAGCCGTGGAGAGTGTGCTGGAACGGGTGCGTGCCGTGCGTCGAGGTCTGCGGGTGGCTCTGCTGGTGCGGCGGCAGGTAGCTGATGGTGGCTGTGGGGTAGCTGGATGCGGAAGAGAGGCTTGTGTTCGGGCAGTACGCGTTCAGTGTAGTGTAAATAGGAGGCTCCGGCTGCATGGCGGAGCCGAAGACACTAGAGGCCGCCGCCGAACACGTCGTAACTCCACCGGCTCCGATGGACACGTTAGGAGGGGGCATCTGGTTCATCTTGTGCAGCTCGTCCAGGGCTTTGACAAACCCCTCGGCGAACCCCTCCTGCTCATCGGTGATGCCCCGGTTGTAGAAGTACTGGCCCGGGGTGGGAGTAGTGATTACACCGTTACTGTTTTGGATGATGAGCCTCTCTAGCTCGGGGGATGCGAGCTTCAGGGACCCCACGTCTTGCTGCCCCCCTTGGTAATGGTCTGTCTCGGCTCTCAGCTGGGATTTTAGGTTGCGATAGGGCTCTGTCAAGTTCAAATTCATATTCTGCTTTAGCAGTTTGTAGTCGTGCATGGCTGCATCTGAGTGGCCGTAAGCCGACAAAAAGGAGTCGTCATGATAAAAAGGCTGTTCCATCTTTGTAGACATAAAGTCGTAGGAAAAGTAAGCTTACCAGCTGCTTATAGAAACACAGTCTCTGGATAATCTACAAATGTCAGTGACAGCAGAGAGCATGCACTCGTCGTCTCTCTCAACAGTGTCCCAAAATCAGAAGGGAATTCAAAATCACTCCAAAAAAGAGAGAGTGAAAGTCCAAGGTCCAACAAAAAGTGTCTGCAGCTCAGTGTCGGCAGATAAAAGTCTTTTCCGGTGTCCGATTGCTGTTTTCTTCGCAATCCTGTGAAGGAAAAGTTATAACTCGGAATTCCTGCGAGTCGATGTTACGATCTTGGTGGTTGTTGAGGTGTGTTCAGTCGAGTCAATTCGTGTCTTTTTATACAGCCATGGGAACACGCTTGCTGCCAAGGCAGTGCAGCGTTATGATTGGCCAAGCAGCTCGGTGTCCACTCCCATAGAGTGCGACGTCATGTGACGCTAATGCCGGGAAGAGGCGACTGTAAACAAGCCTGTAGGCATGAGAGCGCACCGAGGAGAGGTCGCAGCGGAGACCGGCGTCAGAAATAGAAGAACCCACTTTATTTATTCAGATCTCTTTTTTGCGCGCGCGTTTAATGGTTGAATAAGTGGCAGTTGCATAAGCGAAGAAGTGAGATTACTTTTGTTAAATCAAATCAGTGGTCTTAATTAATTCATCCACGTTTTACTTCGTAAAGAAATGCGCTATTTTTAGTTTGAGTTCATCTAATGTAAGAGTGTTAAATCAAAGGCATATCTTTATCTGCAACCTCATGTTGGATCCATTAAATATGAATTGTAGCCTATATAAAACGCCGGACTACTGTTGTGTTTATTATGATCCGTCCTGTAGAGGAAGTCCTAAGGCCTTATATGGGCACGATGACGCACCAGTTCCTCCTCGGGAGAACCGGAAAGCCACGCCCCCCTGGTCTCGTTCCAGCAGCAATCCTTCTCCTGTATAAACCCCATCCATGTGCGAGTAAGTTAGGGACTTTTTGTCTCAGCAGGGAGTAGAAGTGAGCGTCCATCTGTATTTACAGACCGGGACAGATGGTTCCAAACGATCTGTGTTAGAAAATGTTCTCTATATCCTCTTTTGTCATTGATATTGACATTAAAATCAGATTTATTCAAATGACTGGACGCTTCATGTTTTGTGCCACACACCACTGAAGCAGAAAACTGAGTCTGTGATCAGTTACAGGACAAACACTTCCTCCTACAGTATCCTGACAGGTTTGTGAGTTACTGCTGATGTTGGGCAGGTTGCTTTGATCACAAATAGAGAAGACTTTGTCCAACACAAGCCAAGCCCACTCAATTATCTCAAACAGGAAGATTCATGTTCAGTAATTTAGACTGTTGATCTATAAGGGCTGTTTCACAAAAAAAGAAATTACCTTTACCTTACTTTTGCTTTTGCTCTACAGGGAGAAGAATTGTGGTTTGCTATCTAAGAGCACAGCACGCGGAGAAAGGAAATGTGATTCCTCAATAGTGCACCTGTTTCAGTTGCGGAGAAGGGAACCTTTGTCTCCTGTTTGTAATTCTTCCAACGCCCACACAAACACAAATGCCTCCACCGATGTATCCTGTATCCCTGCACAGGCAAGACAAGTCAGGTAGGAGGCTTTGCTTCAGCGGGTGCTAAATCCTATGGCTGCACCTGTGGGATGAATCGCTGATCATGTTCAACACGTTCTTTATACCAGAAAACACATCAATGGCAAATGTTTGGTTTACAGATGTCCACTGGAGAGGCCAGAAAAGATTACATATCTGAATAATAAGCTGAACAATAAAAACCCTATTGATTATACAAAAATGAAAATTGTTACATTGATATTTTTATACTATTGAATTGTCAATGTTTAGGTTTCTTTGGTAAAGTCAGCTTTTGTACAGCTGCCACTTAAGTGGCAGAGGCTAGATGTTACCTGTTATCTATCACATTTAGCTATTTCAGCTGTATATCTGTCACGTTTAGCCAACAGTTTAAACTGTTTATCTTACAAGTTTACTCCTTGTTGGGAATCACTGGTCTGGATAACAAAATGAAAACGGGAGCCCCACCTTTGATTACTTAACCTTTGCCATTCCCATCCACTGAATGTCAGTCAGTGTGTAGCTAAACTGTGCTGGAGAAGCGGCTGGATCATGCTTTCAACAGGTTTTCCTTTTGGCAGTGAACAGTCATAACTACCCTGTAACAACGTGTACTTGTTGCAAAAAGCACATACAAAGCTATTTCATTAGACAGACCCTGTTATCAGGTTCTGGCCTAAAGGGAATACTCCAGTTACAACAGAAGTTACTCAACATCTCATCTCTACAGAAAGAAGAATACAACTGTTTACCATCGTCTTGACATGACTTGGAAAGTCTGAAATCACCACTTTTAGGGTCTCCATGCCTGATCATAATGACATCATCTCAGGTAATTCTCTGGTATTCAGAGCGACTATTTTAATTCAATGCCTTTTTGTCAGTATCCATGGGAATATGAATAAACAGAGGAAAACAACAGTTCCTGGCAGTGTTATGTCTCCACTTTGCCACCTCCCTTATAAATTCTATTCTCTGTGCAGCTGCCTGTTTCTGCTGCCGCCTTGCTCTGCTCTTCTTGGCTTTAAGTTTTATTCAGCGTTGCGGTAGAGGTTGACCACAGTCCCAGTGACATTTTGGCAAAGCACAACAGTGTAGGGTCCAGAGTGGTGAGTGTTTACGGGAACACTCGTGAGGTGGCACGGTGCCATCCTGCCAAATGTTAGTCAAAAACACTCATATTACCCAACCAGTGGGAGAGACAAATGTGTGAACGTTGAGACAGATGTACGATGTGTTATAGATTAATATGCGATATTGTTTTTGTCCTGAACAATCTTTATTAATCACCCCATCATTTATAAACAGCAGTGCTGTGAATTTTGGGCGGATTCAGCCCTAAACAACGACATGTGGTGATTAGATGAACACTTCAGTTATCAGCTTTCAGCTTTTGCAAAAACAAAAAAAAAAATGTGGCCGACGTCTTAGTCACAACTTGATTAGTCACATCTCTGTTTAGTCTGTATAGATTTAGAGTTGCTCTGCATACTCAAGTATAGATATTCCTTCCGCTGAGTTCTGCTACTTAACAGAGAAAAACTGTTCCAGGATTTTGTGTTGATGTTTTTTATGCATATTTTTGGGCAAACTTTCAAAGAGTTTCAGGGCAGGACGAGCTGCTTGGCAACAGACTGGGTTTTAACAGTCGGGATCACATGGATGAGTGCCAAAACCGACTGAGTGTTACCTGCTCTTGTTCCTGGGTGAGTTTGGGAAAGGCAAAGCCTGAGGGTGAAAGGAAGCTGTTTACTGTAAGATTAAGCAAAGTGTGTGTGTGTGTGTTTGTGAACAAGCACGTATATCACTTAGGGTGGAGTATGCATGAGTGTAGCTGGTTTTTAACCACAAAGTGAACATCTGCATGAAGGGAGGAGATAAGAAAGACAAAAAAAATAAAATTTCTCTCCCACATCTCCACTGTGGAAACATTTATTAAGTTATCATTAATAGCATTGTTTCTGACCACCATAATAAATAATGTGGAATGAACTTTTGGCTTTTTGTGGCTCTATTCCCAAAACAAGTAAGAAATGTGTGTTTATGATGTGTGTAAAAGAGATTAAGTAGAATATATATTTTTTACAACATTAGTGAACAACGCAAAAGAATGTTTTCCCTCCTCTCTCGCACAATATCACCAGTTCCTACACAAAGGAAAATCCCCTTAATTTCTTCACCCTATAGATTCTGTCTTTTAACAAAGCAGGCGTTCACAATAAGATGCTTATGGTGGGGATTGAGCTCTCCTCACCTCCTCCTCTCAAACAGTCCCATTGTGCCTCGCCACCTCTGCACAACTCTCCTTTTGTCAGAGCCGGGCAGCAGCCTACTTGTCGTCTGCTTCTGCTACACAACGCGGGGCCCTTTTGGGTTGGCGCAACGACTCCATCTCTGTGACTCAGAGCAGCTAGGCCGGCCGGGGTCCAATCAGAGGTCAGAGCCCCAAAGCTCACTCCTCTATTTAGAGTCTTTTCCCCTGACCTTCACAACTCCTCCAAACACCCACTCAGCAGAAAAGAGTGCGGGTTAGCGCAGGGAGAGCGGGTGGACAAGAGAAAAGAGACACGCTCAGTCAAATGAGGTTTGTTTGTAAAATGCCCTCTTGACAGAGTGGCTGACTCCTTCATTTGGACATAATGGGGCCTCTCATCCATAGCGTTGCTGTTCTCCTTTGTGACTGTGGTCACTTTATTGCCAAGTCTATTAATAGAGGGATCCATCATCATTTACATCATCATCATCAGCATCCTCGTCAACATCACATGATGGCCTGATGGTGTTTTCCTCCCCTCCACTCTATTAATCCCAAACGGACGGTGTTGATCTATTAACACTTAGCCTGCTGGTGTTACTGACAGCTTCAATCTCACTTAACCTTTGTGTGCCATTAAACTGAAGGTTAAAGATCATGAGCTTTCTAATCGGAGAGGCTTGGTTGATTACAAGCCTAACATGAATCAGTGCATCTAATAGTGCATGACAGCATCTTTGGGATCTTGCAATGAATGCCTTCATATTGTAGAAGAGCTGGAATTGTGTTGCAGTGAAAGACCGATACTCTAATTGTACTAGTGTGTGGTGTGATTGTGTTTTGTTTGGTTTGATTAGCTTTGATTGCTAATTTGACTTTTGAGTGTGTCTAATAGGATTTATTTTTAGCTACGCCAGCAGCATGGCTCTAGCGATGGTTGGTCTTTTGGTCATTTTGCATTGGTCCAGAAAAAAATATCTAAACAACTGTTGGCTCAACTGCCACATTCATGATCCCCAGAGGATTCATTTGAAAACGGAGGATTTGAAAAATGATCATTTTTAACATTACAAACCTAACAAAATGGAGAAAATACAGCCACTCTCTAATTTTGAATAAAGAGCTATAGGATTGTCATTGTGAGCATGTTAACATGCTGAAGTTTTCATTTAGTTCGAGCACCACTGTGCCTAAGTGCAGCCTCACAAAGACATTAGTATGTCTGTGGACTCTTTGTCCTATTTTTTTATTTTATAGGATTTATTAACACAATGTCAAGCAGATTTGACAAATTGCTTGACTGGAATCATAAACAGCATTAGGCTTAAGAGCAGACATATATCAGACCCAGTGATGGACACATATAAATCTCAAAACGATGCCAAAGCAAATTAAAAAAAGATCTTGTGGATAATATTTGAAAAAATAGTTGGAGGGAAAAAGACTGCGCCTACACCCATGCCCATGGCAGAGTATAGAGGAAGTACACAACACAGTGGAATCCAAATGAGCTGTAGTGGAAAATCTGTGCATATATCATTTGGAGACACATTTAACATGACATGTCACTGAAAGTTTAAAATCGTTAATCTTCGTTCTCAACTGTTATGTGCCATGAAATCCATGCTGACACCAAACTACTTTTCATTTCTTGCTGTTTTTCCCAGCGAAGTCAAATCCTTGGATCATTTTGGTGTCAAATAAAGGACAACATGTCTCTATGTCCCTGGAAGACTTGTAACCTCTGTGTGCACCAGCCTTGTCACAACCTCTTGCTCACTTCTTTATGATGATGGTGGTGGTGGTGGTGGGGGGGGGGGGGGTAAAAAGCCTGTTGGGCAGCTACATGGTCGCACGCACAGGACTGTCCATGGCCGTGTTAACTGACGGCACTCTGAGATCTCATTTGCAAGGTCCCTTGTCCATTCTGCTCTGTGAACCTGAAACTGCCCTTTAGGAGCTGTGAGTCAGGTAGCTGACCAGAGCTTCAGGGGGCAGCCTCGCTCGCAGGCAGTGGGCCATGTTCCGCAGAGAGCGAGAGGGGAGAAGTGATATAAAAACTGTTAGTCAGTCAAAAGTGTAGGTCACTGATGTTAATGTCCTTTGGCTCCATTGAACCCTCTTTTGCTCCACTGTCTGTCTTGTTCTCTTCCTTTCTTCCCTCTTTCTCTGGTCCTTAGTGCAGGAACATACCATCATGGTAATGAATGCAGAATGTGCTTTTAATGACCTCGCCCAATTCAGGGTTATAAGTTAAAAGCCAGGGAGCCTGTAGCACAAGAGGACATTTAGCACAACAGAAGGGTATGCGGGGGTGAGGGTGCTGTGCCATGAGAGAACAATTGGCTCCAGATCTTTCCTCAGTGTGTGTGTGTGTGTGTGTGTGTGTGTGTGTGTGTGTGTGTGTGCATCTCAGGGAAGGAGGCAAAGGGAGGCAGGGATTTGAGATAGCTGACATTTTATCCACACTGTCTTGAAGTGGCGAATTAAAAAAAAACTGAACGAATTCCTCGTCTTCAAGAAAGTCTACACACATTTGATCCGCGTGTGTTTGCCGTCTGCCAAGCTATACTTTGAGATTTCCTTTGAGTGGGTCTTCTTAGTTATGGTTTGGCTCAGTCACACAGCCACAGCCGCTCAGCTATGTGTGTGTATGTCTGTATCTTTCCTTTTGGTTCTTTATCTGCCACATGGTCAAAACATGGCTTTGGCTTTTATTAAAACAAAATGCCGGAGTATTGCCGTGGCAGCCTCCGTGGAGCAGGGTTTTTTTTTTTTAGAATAATGTAAATCATCAACCCGAGCAGTTATTTCCCTCTTTTGCAGATCTGAAAGCAGCTGCTCCATCATTTCTGCTCTCATTGCAGCCCACGTGTCTTTGATAACCAATAAAATATTCTTTATCAGAAATGTGTGTGTGCCTGTGTGAATAATTGCATATGCTCTTCAAAACCCCCCTTTCCTCTTTGCCAGTAAGCAGTTGTTTCTTATCTGTGTCGAGTCTCATCTTCAGTGTCTGGTCCACTTCCTGGTTTCCCGTCCAGTCAGAGTCCAAATAAATACAGCTGAAACTTTGCATCGCTAGACACCAGGACATCATACCGTAAGTAAAGCCAGACCAGGGAATCCCTTCATGGAGGATAAGGATGATGGGAAGGTCATGACCTCAACAGGAATGATGTTACTGGTCGACAAAGAGGTGCAGAGCTCAAGACACACACATCTTCAGACCTCATGAAGTGATAGCAGCAAAAAACAAACAGCAACACAATCAGTCATACAGCACACATGCTTTTCCTCTGCTTGTGTCAGTGTGATAGAAATCCACAGTTGTTTCTCAGGTTAGGGATAGTTCAGTGAAAAGGTGCAGAGCCAACAGTTTTCTGGGGGCAAACGCTTACGCGCAAGTTTTTCTGTCAACTTAAAAGACCACAAATTTTCTGACTTTGTCTGCGTCTGCAACTCCTGTTAAGCCTCAGGGAGCCTTTGCGTGATCCTGTAACTGAGCGCCATTCCCGACGCCAGGGACCCAACACGTCTTAAACAAGCCTGGACAGACACCCTCGAGTGAATCAGTGCCTGTAAAAATCATCCAACTCCCCCACAAACACCCACATATTTCATCCACTCACCCCTCCTCACACAAACACAGACACGGCACTCCACTCTCGCTCACATTCACACTCTTACTCACATATGTTAATGCACTTTTGCTGCTGCACCACCAAGTGAACAGCCAAATACACACTCACACAAACCTCATAGTGCCCCGTCCCTCAGCTCAGTCTGTTATCAGACATGTTTTTGTATCGTACCTCAGTTGACAATTGTTGTTTGTGTGTTCTGCGCCCGGATAACGATCTCGTGCAGAATAGATGCTGAGGTTAGGATTAAGAGCAGTCTGCAGGTTCAGTTGGGTGGAGGCTAGCAGAGAAAACCACAGGCAGCACAATTAGCCTTTTGTGGTCTGTTATGTGGCACACTAATTACCTCACATTTGATGTAGTTTACCTTAAGTAGTGCGTTTCGGGAGCTCTGCTCCAAATATAGACTCTCTATGGGCAATTTAAGAGTCTTGTTTGGTCACTAATAATGCTTAATTGCTTGCATGGCAGAGTTGTTTACTAATGTTTCAAACAGAGATGTATCTGACTAAATTTGAGAAGAACTTTAAGAAAACACTGACAATTTGCATTATTTGAAAGAATATCCTGACTTTTTGGGAAATTTGCTTATTTGCTGAGAGTTAAATGAGAAGATTGATACCACTCTCATGTCTGTATGTTTAATATGAAGCTACAGCTAGCAGCCGGTTAGCTTAGCTGGAAACCTGGCACATGATCCCTGATGATTTTACACAATACTTTTTGTACTGATTAAACAAACAAACAAGATATAACTTGTTAATTTTTGAGCTTTTTGGTGCTGGTAGGTGGATTTTGCTTTGCTAAAAATTTGTTTTGTTTTGTTTTCGGTCTTTATGCTAAGCTAAGCTAAGCAAAGCTAACCGGCTGCTGGCTGTAGCTTCATTTTATTGGCCTAACATGAGAGTGGGATAGATCTTTTCATAGCCCTTAGCAAGAAGGCAAACATACATGATTTATCAAATGTCAAACTATTCCTTTATTCCTCACAGTTATGTGTAATACATTTGTTTTATCTTTCAAACTGCCCTCAAAATGGTTGATTTTCAGTGAACCAACTTCACACCAAAACACAGGAAAAAAAACTTCAACTAGTTTTCCCTGAAGTCAAGAACAAACAACATCTTCCCCCTTCATATCTCACTCTGAAAGTTTGGACTTAGTCATCTTCACAGTGCCTGTCAAACAGTTCACTGCTCTGTCATTACTCATCACCGTGTCAGTCTGGGCAAAGTCAGAGGTGTCCTCGGTTATTATCACATCTACCTCCATAAGAAAGAGAAAGAGTTTGTTATGCTACATTTTTGGAGAGCTGCTTGCTTTGTATCTTCTGTTATTGACATAAAAATGAAACACATTTGTTGGTAGAACAATCTCAAGAAAGGCACAGTTCAGATGTTGCCTCAGAAAGCACTATTCAGGATTGTATTTCCCACATGAGAAAAAAGGAGAGTCTGATGTACAGGACCTGATGTTTTCTGTCGTGGCTGTTCATGTTTTGAAGCGCAGGTTTTAATGGGGCTTTTGCTCGATGTTTCACTGTAAAGCGCGAAGACAGAAATAGCTAAACAATGCCTGGCGGCTAGAGGCTCGCATCCATAATGACCCCAGCCTTGTGATTGAAGAGGCCCCTCTAAAAGGCAGAGCAGGTGGAAGTGTAGGTGGTCTCCCCCCAGCACTCTCCTCAAACTGCATATGCACACACAGCTGCCCCACAACCTGCACAATACACACACAAGCGGGCGGCACACTGTTGGTGTATGTGTTGCTGAATGTTTTTCACTTCACTCCCTCACTCTCTAACATTCACTCATAGATACACAAGTCCCCTGGTTCATTTCATACCCTCACAACTTTAAGCTACCGGACCCCCTGCAAACACCAAGTAGATAAAATTACTGTTTCACAGGGGGGGGAAATCTGAGTCAGATTTTTTTCTATTTCACAGCCTCTCTAAGGCTTTGTGATTATGAATTCTATGATCCCTTCTTGAGAGACTGATGCTAATCACCAACTCTAATTGCACTTGCATCCAATTTCCTCACATTTTATTTAACACTTTATTATGCATTCTTGCATCTCAGTCTGAAGATTACCCCCTAAAGCAGAGCAGCTGTAAGGAGCCGTCAACTTTCTCTTCTGCTATGAGTAATGACGAGAGTTGTACTTTCATCCCATTGACATTCTAAGACAACGTTGTGGTGCAAGTGACTGTTTGAGAGAATCTCCGTTGATGTATTTGAAATGCTGCAACGCCCCATGACAGTAAAGAGGAAAATGAGTTTCGGTGTCAGATGTATAAGTGTAGTCTGGCTGGTGGCTGCACAATCAGTTGGCTTCTACTTTATCCTACCAGAGGCGTTCGATAACTGACTTCTCAGCTCAGCTTTTGCAGTTACTCACATAGAGGACTGTGTGTGTGTGTGTGTGTGTAACTTTAATTTGATGTTATCTGGCTGCAACCTCTGCCAAGACCATGAGCATTCAAAATCTGTGACTCACGAACACTCTTGACATCTGATCCTGAATATATGGGCATGTGCATGGCGGCTCAGAATTGAAATAGGAAAGTCATTTTGGTGTTTAAATGTGGTATTGGATAAGTAGATTATTTCTTTTGTGCCTACTGATAAATAAGCGCAGATGTTGTGTGTGTAGATGATTGCATGCAGGTGGATCCACACAGAGATGTTTCTCTCTGCTGAGTTGCTCAAAACCACACATGCACACACAGTCCTTGTCTCCACCATCTGCTTCTCTTCCCCTTCACATACACACAACTGTACACTTATATACACACATGTACTGTGGTCTAAAGAAACATTAGGTGTTTTGGAAGAAATGCTTATAAGACAAAACACAGCATCAGTTCAGAAAGTATTACCAATGATTTTATCCATATCATCAATCAATTCTGAGTAATACTGACTTGACCATTAACCAGTTAATTATATTTTAGGCCTACATACGTTGCTGTAAGGTGAAGGTATTTTTGTTGGAAAAAATCCTCCAGGTCCATGCTTATTGATGAATTTCCATCGCTGGACACTTAGATGAATGCATAGAGAAAAATCAGTAATGATCAGACAGTAATGACACTAAAGATTTAATCAGTGGCACACACAGACTCTCTAAGGGCCAGAGGGCAAAATGAAAAATGTGCAACACCACAGCTAAAGAGACAGATATTTCCCCCAGGAGTTAGCAGAGACCAAGCAGAGTTAAAAGGAGAAACAATCAGCGTGCAAAATATGGCGGGTCTCGGGGGTCTCTGACCCCATAATTAATAACCCCCGAAGACCAAAATCTAATTTTAATGGGATCTCAAAATTAAGCTAATTATTTACTATTTATCTCTAATTTAAAATGTTCAAATACTGAAAGGTGAGGAGCAACTTTTTTTTTGTTCCTCGTTGTGCGCCCTGACATTTTCTGCCTGTAATCAGAGCAGGTCACCTCCTGAGAACACACAAACACACACACGCACACACACACACACACACACTCACACACACACACACATATATGTTGTTTTTTTACCGGCCGAGACCCCCCCCCCCCGGTTGTCATAGAGTATTTTGCAATCTGGAGACAATAATGGATGTACATTTATCCGGTCGCCATGAACACAAACCAGATGAATACTAATGTTGCTCTGTATCTGCTGAATATATAAAAAGGCAACTGTTGGTTAGCAGGTTTGCCATAACAACATACAGGGTGATAATGTGCTAGCACTGTGTTTACAGCTTGCTGCAGCTGCCCATGAGTGGCCAAACAATCAGTTATTGCAAGGTTGTCTAACCTTAAACATACTTTACCCATAATATATTTTCCATTACCATTATCTTTCACAAACCTTAACAATAGCGTAGTTGCCTTGTGCAGATATTGTAGAAAGTGAGATTTTTTTAAACACTGACATCTGTCTATGCTCTGCTATCTGTTGTTTGCTGTGCTTGTTTTTTACTTCATCAACTTATATGTCTCCTTCTTTCTCTCTTCTCTATCCCAATTTCACCCTTAACTATCCTTCTTTACAACCTGCACCTGCTTCAACCCTCAAAATAAAAAATCAAGACCCACCATCTCTGGTTCACCCCCCCACCTCCACCGATAACACAAACCATCTTGCCAATAGCCTTGATCAGAGGCACCATGTGCTTGCAACCACATTTGCTCTCAGCAGGGGCAGCGCTTCAGACTGATGCATGCGTGAGTGCAGCCACTTAAACTGGGCCATTCAAAGCCATATGGGCCCAGCAGGTGCCTCTTTTGCCCTGTTTTTTGCATATACAAAACCCCCTCTTTATACCTAACTTCTTCATCTTCCTCCCTCTCCCCTTGCTAGCTAGCCTTAGCCATCCACCCAAATCCGTGTATTAATTAAGAAGGATCAGAGAGCAGAACAATGTCCTGAGGCAAATCATCTGCAGCATCAAACCTAATTACATTAGTAGTGACTCTTTCACACAGGTTGGTACCTTCGATCAGCTGGTTGAGTGTCTCATGTGGTAATGAATGGATGTTATCTAACGTCTATCAGATGCTTTTCAACTCCCAGCTTGCATATGGCAGCGAGGAGGAAATTGTATTGAACCTAAATTCTATTAATATTGATTGCAGTATTTGCCTCATTTTTTCATTCAGCTTGGCTCACTGTGGAGTAGTTGTGTCATGTCCCAACTAACCCCTGTGTCCTTCCTTATAGACGTGACTTCCTGTGCTGCTGCGGTAGTCAGGTTTTCACACAGGATGTTGAGGGGGCAGAGAGGATGTTCGAATTCTGATCGCATCCTGTGGTCGTGTGTGTTTGTGTGTATTCCTGTCTGTGTCTGTTTTTTAATTCCGTGGAAGACACAAATGAAAAATGACAAACGTAAACTCTAATGTATGACCTGATAGTGTCTGTGATAGGCTTCCAGCGCTGCCATTAAAGGACACAGATTGATAACGTCTCACTTTCCACAGGTCATCCTTTCCAACTCCTACCAGTTTATCACAACTGAGGGTGTTTTGTGTGTGCGTTTTATACCCGACACTTTTCACATGCTATATGAGTTAGATGTTTGACAACATTTTACATTTAATTAACATTATCTACTTATTTTAAGCAGAATAGCTTCAGGAGCCTTGTTTTACAGCTGTGTCACTATGTCAGCTGCAGTCTTCAGTGGTGTACACAGATTTCCTACAGCCTGGGGACGAATCTACAAAGACTGGACAAACCACACATAAAGAATGCTTCCACCATCTTGCACAGATTGTTTAGTCTCTGACAGTCAAGAAGGAGCATTAACCTCACGACTGAGTAAATACACTAGACAACACGTCAAAGGACTGCTCAGTAACCACTGGAGCTCTGGAGGTAGACGACCCCTGCAAGCACATAAGAGATGTCACCAGCCATTAATGTTAGTCGCAGATAAGAAAATCTAAGAAAAACAACGACTGGCAGTGACTGAATCTTAAAATCTTTACATTTCACACACTAGATGATTTTATCTGCCGACTGTGAAACACCAGCTGACCCAGACCAAATCATATTCCAAAAAGCAGTCGCAGTGTGTGTCCCCGCTTTAAGTTGTAACAACCAAACAAGAGCTCACCTGCTCTGAGCACAGAACAGCCTGTTGAAATATTAAGATGGGCATATTTAGTTTTCTGTTAATTATATGTTTGGTATTACAGTTTAAATATACCAAATCAGCCCACACAACCTGTAAATACATGGCGGTTAGACAAAAAGTGGTCAACGAGGCACTGCTTTATTTTACAGCCCGCATAAGCCAGACTTACACTGTAGAAACAGAGCTTTCTTCCACCTTTCAGTGCTTTATCCTGATAGTATACTGTAACCTCAAATGTAACCGTACTCAGTTGGAATTACTGAAGCATGCTTTAAAAAAAGTTGTTGTTGTTGTTACCATATAAGACCACAGCTTCCATACACATAGATGCTTCCTGCAGTAAAGAGCCACCACCCACCCACCTCCACATCCATGGCATCATTTTGAACAATAACAGGAAGAGTCAGCACAGACAACATGTCTTCATAAAGTTTAAATTGAGTAAAAAAATAGAATGACATATTTAAAAGACAAGTTCTTGTTTTCTGCTGTAAAGAAATTATAAAAACCTGACACAGTAGCATCATCAGGCAAATTGTGACTGTTTCAGTAAGGTCACACTGAGAACTCTGCAGAAGTATGCAGTTTAAATAGTATTTTATGATTCAGTTTAAGTGAAACCCATAAATAAAATGATTCTGTGAAGAACAACTCATTTACTGAGTCACTTGAGTTTTCTAATGCCAGCCGAGTCAACTTTGTTTCTCACATCACCCTGTGTGACCAGCCTGATTCTGATTCTTCTAATTCTGATAGGTTTCAGTTTCTCAACATAGTTGAAGGATGGGAGGGCAATGTTGGTCAGTTGGTCGGTCCACCACTTTGGTTCAGACTGAAATATCAAACAAAACATAAAATGGATCGCCATTAAAATGTGCATTTAGCTCAAAGCACTGCTGTTCCAAGTACAGCTGGTTGCGTTTCTCCAATAGTTGATTCTTTTCAATTTTTTTGCCAAAGGGCCACTGCTTTGTTTTGGCATCCTCTGTGGTCCCAACCACCGCAGCCAAAACACACTAACCACATTCAAATGAATTGGAGGACTGGTTTGGTCTGAATATGGCTTGTATGCTCTAAATACTCTAAATAGACTTGTATACCTATTCACAAACACCAAATGAGCCATCAACTGTGTAATCACATACTGCAGACAGAATAAAATAGGTAAAGAGACATCACAATAATCACTGAGCAGGAAAAAGAAACGGTACCATAGAAACAAACACAAAGCAAGACAGACAGACAGGCAGATATGAAGGACAGGCAGAGACCCAGCGAGAGGATAGGAAGGATGGAGACCTACAATGGCCTACAAGTGCCAGAATAACAGAGAAATAGGAAGAACACCATGAAAAGAAAGGAAGAACAGGAGCCACAGGGTCAGACAGTACCCAAACCTCAGACTGGAATACATTACACAGTTTCCATTGAAGTAGCCTTTCTTTTTCCACCAGTGTCATTGTTACTGAGTGAGGCTTGAGACACAAGGTCTGAAACTCCACAGACAGCCTCGGTTAAAACAGGAAAAAGGTCACGTTTTTTTTTCAACAAAGGGCCATTCAGTCAGAGGTGATTGTGTAGTGTTGCCTGCAGATGATACCAGAGGGTTATACAGGAATGTCAAGAATGTCTGTTTTAATGTATCGCTGTGTGTTTGTGCATTTGTGTGTGTGTTTGTGTTGCTTGTGTGTGTCATGGGGGAAAACGTGTGGGTGTACTCTAAGCCCTAGGAATAGCATTTGCGTCGTAAATGCTCTGTTTAAAACAATCAATATCCACTCTGGTTTATACACAATAAAAGAGCATGAAGTGTGTGGTTTGATGCCTGTGTGTGTGTGTGCGCGCGGCTGTGCACTTTCATGATGGGAGCCCTGATGCGGCAGGGTGAGTATGCGTGAGCGTGTGTGTGGGCTGCGGGGGCCACCCTCTGATCGTCTCCTTGGCAGCCGCTGCGCCGAAGTGCTCTCTGGGTGCTGAAGAGGCCTCCCAGAACGAGAAGAAATGCACACACACTCCAAACTCTTTATCAGAGCTGACAGCCTCTTTTTCTTCTCTACACTTGGGCTGAAGCGGCATAGCCTAGATGCATCTCTGCAACTTTGTGCCATGTTTTGATGCACGCACGCACACACACTCGCACGCATCCACATGCGTACACACAAACCCAACCCCCATTCGCCTCCCCTTGTGTTTGATGTGGTCTTTGGAGAACCATGTTTAAAGAAATTCTTCTCCAGCTTTGAAGTCGCTCTGTGTTTCCCACTCTCTTTCTGCTATGTTTCCTCTTTTATCTTCTGACAGTTTGCGAGTTGGGAGGGAAACAGGTCGGTATGGAACAAGATACTCGCCCCACATACGCTATTTACCATGTGTTGTACCTGTGAACTTGAGAAGTTTCTCGAGTAGAAGCTATTGTTTCCTGTAAGATATGGGTATACCCCCTACCTCTTGCCAAAACACTGCGGTCGCTTTCGACGAAGATCTCCTCTTTAAACAAATGCCTCGGGATCAAAGTTTTGATGTCATTCCAGACATTTATCAAACGCCATTTGTGAGGGAAGCGGCACTCAGCCACGTCTGGAATGCTTCGACAAATATGCCGGGTGTCATTATGGCTTCTTGCTCTACAAAGGCCCAATAACTTCAAAGCATTCGTCTGTAGCTAAAGACTCCACTCACTCACACATAGAAAAGTCATTCACAAGTGGGGACGACAACAAACATGCAAGAACAAACGATCCACTGACGCTGATGTGGCCGTTTACAGAGATTAAAATTACAACACATGCATGATCATGAGATGAAGATGTCGCAACAATGACATGTTTCTATTGAATTTGGTTGTCGTGCAAAGTCCCAACTGTCTAAAGACAACACAGCTGCAATAACTGTGTAAACTGTTCAACTCTTAGGCCGACTTCTGGTTGAGAAACCTGCACTGATTTTTTTTTGCTAGTTTTAGTAAAAGCAAATTCGCATGTAGGAGCTTAAGCAATGTGCAGTTTTTATAGAACGAGCTTCATTATGCAAATCTGTATTATTTCACCCTGTACTCTGGTCTGCAGAAATGGCCTGTGCACTTACAGGAACTAATTTGTTCTGGCTGACTTGCACTGACCTTCCTCACCACAGTGAGCTAGTTCATCTCACAGATCAGCGGTGTGCACATCAATGTTTGCAGAGCGCAGATGCCACAAATTATTAATTTAATTAATGCTTGGGATCTACATGAAACAGGACAATGTTTGTACGACTCAATGCTCGTGGAATATTATTTACAGCGCATGCACTGCGGAGTTTCTGTATTTAATGAAAGGAGAAATCTCAAACCATCATCCTGTAACTAGTCATAAGTTCCAGAACAGCGTTTACCAACCCTGTGGTCAGGTGGTGTCCTTTGACTTCTAATCTGCTGGATATATTTATGATTAAAAAACATATCAAGGGATAAACACGGCATCCTTGTAGGAACAACCATCAGGTTTGTGAAAACAGAATATGAAAGTACGTCATGTTCAGGTGAGAATTGACGACCTAAACCCTTCCAGCGGTTGTGCAATTGTAGCTTAGCAACCATGACTCGGCACAGCAGGCCTGTTGGATTTCTTAATGTTGAAGGTGTGCATATAGAAAACGAGATAACTGGCATTTAAACAGTTTGAAGGCTGGTGTCTTTTCTCATCACCTTCACAATAACACAAGAGCTAAAGTTAAAGCAGAGCAAAATGTTGCAAGGGACGTGTTATTATCCTGTTGAGGAATGGAACAAACACTGCTCGAATATATCAGAGTTTAGGGTGATGATAGCAGTTCCGTCCTGCTCTTTGGTTGGTTTGGGAATGTTCACACATTAAACTTATATTAGATAGTGTTAAGTTTGTTAAACCCCTCATTTTCAAAACACATATTTTCTCTTATTAAAATACTTTTTGACAATAAGAACATTAAATCATAAATGCTTACTTTTGGCCTGGGACATGTAGGTTTAAACTCAGCCACTATGTCATATATATAATGAGCATGAGTGTGTTTTAAAACACACACGCACACACACACACACACACACACTATGTTGCAATTTATTATTATTAGTGAACCGCTGCTGCCACCACGGCCACCATAACCCCTACCCTTCCGCCATGGCAACACAGACGGACAAACAGGAAGCAGCTGTTGCCAGGGAAACAGCCAGAAGGTCTGCAGTGCTACATTGTGGCAGAGAGTGTGAGTGAGGTAAGAAACAAGAGAAAAATGTGAAGGGAAAGGGACTGCTGTGGTGGTGGAATCTAATTAGACTGTGACAGAAGATAAGACGGGATATTTCCAGAATCCAGCTTGCGTTGATAGAGTGAGAAAATGTGTATTTTGTGTGTCCATGCGTATGTATATATACCCTCATTTGCGCAAATACTGTACCTGCGTCTGAGCCTGGGAATAGGCCGACTGACGCACGGAATGACAGACAAGCTTTGGAGTCCTGGCAACCCGGCTATTTCTCTCTCCCATCGCCCTCCTCTCAGTCTCTATCTTCCTCCTCCTCCTCCTCCTCCTCCACCCCGCACACCCAATCACCTCATTCTCATCTCTAATCCCTCTGTCTCCTCTCTGCCATCTCTCCTCCACGTCTGTCTTCTCTCTTGGCAAAAAGTAATTGCATATGGATCGTCACATAATCCGTTTCTGTCACTGAGAATAGCTCTGCATCTTTGGATCATTTATCCATAAAAATTACCAGGTTGGACCCAGAATCATTACCTCAGTATTCATCGTGCTACTGCAAAGGCTCACTGTGGGGAATCATGGAGGCTCACACGGCTCTCACCTGTGAAATGCTGTTACGCGGTGGATAGTTTGGTTTTTGGATCAACATTAAAGAACTGGCTCACTCTTCTGAGTCTTTACTCAGCGGTGACATGCAACACAAACCCTTACAAGCTAATTTTAAAGCCACCTGCCTTTGATCTTGTGCCGAGAAAACAAACAGGAATCTATCAAGAGCTACCCACTTTAAAGCTTTTTGTGGTTTAGTAGACACACACACACACAAGTACACACAAGGAGCGCAAACAATAGATGTGTGGAATCAGATAATACAGAATGGCATGCCAAACTCAACAGGCTACATAATGTTTCATCCAATCTTCATATCACCATGTCATTTATCACCTTCAGTCATTTAACTGTATGAAATATTGTTTCACAAAATACTACAGTTATTTTATTTATTTATAATTATACTTATGCCTTCAGGAAGTGAACACAATGTAGTTTCCAACAAAATAGGGACACAGCTCCTGGATTTTCCCCTTGTTTTGTCAAATAGACTTTTCCTGTCTCTGTATTTTTCACTCTTTCCCTCAAACGACAGCCGTCCCTACTCTCACTTTTGCTCTGCTCGTCCTGGTCAGCGCCCCAAAGCTTTCACAATGGATTTATGAGAAAGGCCCTGAAAGCAGCAGCTCTTGTGGCAGGATGCCGAGTCCAATACACTCCCACCGCGCCTTCAGCAAAGCAGTTTTGTGTGAACAGATTTAAATGATGTGCAGGGGCCAAACAATATGAAAAAAAACACATGACAAAATAATGCAATACCAGCACAAGCTATGGCTACAACCTTAAAGGCATCAGTACGCTATATACTAGTGCTCGGGGGTTGGTCTGTGTCACTTTGCAAACTAACTGACATTCACACACTAGCTAGGTTTAGCTGGGTTTGCGCTTCTCTCACTTCTCAACTATTTCTGTCACTTTTCAGGTGAACAACCAAGTGCAACACTATGAAAATCTTCCAGTAGAGACTGTGCGAGAATGTGTACCATTCTGTTAATGGTGCGAGAGGAAAGGTCTGGCAATCACAATTCAACCTGACGGGGACATGAATGTTTTTGCATGGCAATCAATCCAATAGTTGTTTTAGACCTTTTACTTGAAATTATAAATGACAACGTCGTGGTGGCACTACAGGAAAACTCAGAGAATCACCAGAGTCAGGAGGATTCATCCTCAGGGGAACATGAATGTCTGTGCAAAATTACAGAGTAATCTATCCAATAATGTAATAATGTAATAGTGAAAGAGATATTTCAATTTGAGGTCTGGACAGTAGCTATAGTCTCAGCACAAAGCTTGCAAACTTCATAGTGGTAGTTATTATTGCTCTGTGAAGAGTTTATATTATTTTGTCCACTCCCTGTTCATTTAGTTGGCTGTTTATTTATCTGTTTGTGATGTTCAGGTGATGCAACAGAGCCTGCGGAGGTGTTATGATTATCTGGAGCTAGTTTTCCCTTTCAAGACACTGGCGGACTTGACACATACCCAAGGAGTTTTCAGAAGTCGAGTCATCAAGTTTAGGTTTTGTACGTCAATGAACAATGTTGCTCAATCTTTTATCAAAACACGAATCAAGGAAACTGTGATCTCACCAGCACTCAAGTTTGTGCAAATTAGCACGCAAAGAGAGCTATGATAGACAAGTTTAGAAGAATTCTGTAGAGAAATAGAAGAATAAGAATGGCCTAATGTAAGCCATGAGGTCACCACTAGTGTTTTTTTCATCAGAAGAAGTTGGTGTTGATTTCTTGATTAGACATAAGTTCATAAAATATGTTTAGACACATAAACCTATTTAGAGTGAATTCATCTGTTCAATGCATTTTATAAAAAAGTTACTGCAGTTTGTTTACAAGTTGATACAGTATGTGGACGTGTGAGTTCCCACATACAGTATGTATCCTGTGTCGTAATTCCTTTTAACCGAATCTGAAAAAAAAAAAAAAAACAGTGGTGACATAAAATTAGTGTACCACGTCTTTTCAACACGCATTGCATTTCTCACCTCCTCAACACGCAAAGATCATGGGTGGATTTGATCATAACAAAGTTATTTTGAGTTAAATTCCATGACTAAGTCTGCTAAAAATAATGCCTAAAGGAAGTGCTATCTTTATGTTTTAAGCTCAAACGTCAATATCAAGACAAGTTCAGCTGTGACATGAGATAGAAGTCACGTACTGCTCTACTCCTCCCTCCAACCTCATCTTAAGAATGATTAATCATCAGATCTTCAGCCTGAATCCTTCTGAAGTAAAGAAACCATTAATTGGTGAACATCTGCCCAGTCTTCATCATGTTCCTGTCTGACAGAAGTGAGCAGTTATTTACATACCAATATTTTACTGTACTAGCTTTAAGTTTGACCAGTTGAACAGTTACAAACAGCATCCAAACTTCAAACTTCCCCCCATCATCTGATAGTTCTGGGTTCAATTTTTAGACATTCAGCGAGGTATATCCCCAATACATTTTCAACATTTGTCACCAGCTTTGTGCATATGTGCATAAAGCTTGACTGATGTTATTTTTACCTCATGAGCTGATATTGAAGCGCGACTTAACTACGATGAGCTGAATTTAGGGACCGTGTTAAAAGTGCATGCAAAAAGGCCAAAGGGAGCTTCACAGTTTTTTATTACATACTTTAGACCAACGGTCCTCTGGACCTCCTCCAATTGCATACACAACCTTTAAAAGAAAATCATACAATTCTGAAATGTATTTTTCCACCGTTAAAACTTGTTATTGTGAGTATATATTTTGTGAGCAGCTAAACTTTCAGAAGAATTAGACAAATTCTGATGAATGCATGTGCACGCAGAGACCGGCAGTAGTGGCGTGGAGTTTGTGGTTTCTGTTTGCATCGTTGTTGTTGAGCTCTATCTGTTGTTGGGTTTTTTTATCAGTTTTGTATCTTTGCCAAATTTTGAAGTGCTTTGTGTTTTGAAGGAACTGCAATGCAACCAATTTACTTTTGGGGGAAAATAAAGTGACTGATTCACGCCTCAAATTTGGATGATTTTTCATGTTCTGGCACATTGCCTACAAATGCCAATTATCTACTTTGCAGAGAGCTTGGTTTTTACACTGTATAGGCATCTGGTGAAATCAAGAAGTATTTGTATCTATACTACCACTATTTATCTTTAAATTATCTTTGTTTTCAATCTGTGAGAGTTCTTACAAGCAGGACTATTCTTCTTAGCCATCAAAGTTACTCATACCAGGTGAAAACCCCTCTCTTTTTCTCATTCTGTGTGTGTTCTCTGACCCGGTTAATGTCTGCATTCTCATCGTTGACCTGGAGGACCACCGCGGTGATGATGTCAGACCACCAGAGATGTTAGAGGGAAGCAGGAGAACAACAACATGAAAAAAAGAGGTGTGGAGAGGAACAAAGAGGTGAGGAGGGAGAAGCTCTTGGTGAGAGCTGTGTATGTGGTGAGATCTGAAAATCACCCATACAGAAAGTACTCAATTTTGGAGCAAATGAAATCTACATGCAGGCACGGGGACAGACCCAACTTTTCATGTTGTACATCACTGAACGATGCTGTTCACCAGCCTTCCTAACCTTATTTCAGGTTCTTTGTTCCCCCTCTCACAGCAGAGAATTATTTATTAAGAGTGTTAATTATTCATGTTCATAATAACACAATAGCTTAGTCCAGATAGTGATGCTCTGTGTGTGTGTGAATGTATGTTTTGTGTATCTGGCTTGTGTGTGTGTGTGTGTGTGTGTGTGTGTGCGTGTGTGTGTGTGTGTGTGGATTTATATGGTCGGCATATATTTTCACTCAACATCACTGCCCTGGATTCCAAATGCCGCCATCGCTCAACTTAAAACCATGAATATTTACATCCATATTTTGTTTGTGTTTGTATCGCTCTGTGTGCGTACCTGTGTATACAACATGCATCAGTACAGTACACACATTAATGTCTGTGTGTCTGTTTGAGCCTTGGATGAGTCGTGTGATGTGTATCCTTGTGATTCGTGTGGATGAGTCACTGGTGAAAACCCAGAGCCCCACTGTGGCCCCCGGCTCATACGAGAGGCCTCTCTGTGGACTTTTTGAACAGGATATGCGAGAGTTGGAATCACTCCTGTGGAATCTGGCTGCTTTCTGTTTATTGTAAACCTGTCTCACTTCCTCTGTCTGGCATTGACCTGAAACTACATGGATGCACCAGAAGATAGAGTTGTTACTGTCCCTATAGACTGATCGCTGTGAAGAATATAGGTGATTATAATTAGAAGATGTCACTGTGACTGTCACTAGGAGATTTGATCAGCTATAGCTAGATTGTGTAAACTAATGATAATGCTTAAACTCCATGAGTTGGATGAAATGTTGTCACCGGCTTTTGTTTCCTGCTGATTCATTCTCAAATCAAAAAACATCTGTAAAATAGTTTAAAATACACATATTATACATATTATAGCTAAATACTTACCAATATATTGTGCTACAAGAGTGTGGCTGAAGCTAAAGCTACAAGATCCAGGGAAAAAGTCAGTCATCTCCAGCTGAGGATACATTTGAAGGACATGGGGAAAAAAGGAGCAGTAGTGGTTGTTAATTACAGGGTAGAAGTTGTCATGGTACAGAATTAAAATTAAAAATGTTATTTGTTATAACCCTTGGATGGTTTGAATGTTGAAAGCATACTTGGACAGGCACAGGGGTTTAATTCTCGTATATTCAAACTTCACTTTGACAAGAGAAAACGATTTGAGGATGAGGAATAACATACCAGCACCTTGGCTCCCACACAGGAGAGGTTCCAGACCTGAACAGGTGTGAACCCACATAATAAAATAATATAGACAGCTAATGACACGCTTCAATTGCCTTTGGAAGTAACACTAACTAGCTTAATACCTACAATGGTAAGCTAGTTAGCTAGCAGGCTAACATTTGCAGCTTACTTAACAGCAGATAAATACACTGTTTAAACCATTCCTTAGACTTTAACTAATGATTTATATGCAGAGTTTTGCTTGTACTAGAGTCACCAAAGCTTGTCAGACATGCCATGCCTAGTTACATTTGCTTAACTATGATTGGACAATCACTGTTTGGGGAAGGGGTTTAGCTAACGGTCAATTGTACCTATATTTGGACCTGGTTGAATTTCTCAATGTATTTAATAGGACTATTATATAAGTAGATTCAGGGCAAAGAGATGGTGGTTGAGATGAGAGAGAGTGAGTGGCATCTGTACACTTAATAAAAGAGGAAGGAAGTATGAAAGAAACAGATAACAGATTAGAAAGGATGGATAAACAACAGCCTGATAAGACTTGATTACTCTCTAGTGGAAATGCATGCAGAGCAGTAGGAGTTGTAAAGAGGAACAACTTCTTTTAAGAAATGACTTTTTACATTCTTCATCTTCCCCGCTGCTAAATCACAAGGCTCTGCATAAATGGCCTACACATGCACAGATATTAAATTCATTATGGCAATCATGTGCCGTATCCTCCCTCTCTCTTTCTTCCTCTCTCTCCTTCTCTGAATCAGACACTCCGGGCCACAGCTGCCAGCTTCTAATGGCTTCCAGATCTCCATCTCTTCCTCCCTCCGTTCCCCTTCCCCGTCTCGCTGTTTTTCTGCAGTGTTTCAGATGAACGGGCTAAAGTGGAAGTGGAAATCCGCTGTACTTCAGCCAGTGACTCAGCTAGCAAAGCACCCGTTTGAAGGAAAACCACAAGCAGGGGGTTTGGAGAAGTAATGGATTTTGTTTTTCATAAATCACGGTAGAGGTTATTTGGGGGTTTTTTATATTTCAAATGGAAGGTCTTTGATGAGTGCATTAGTTAAATATGTGTGTTTATTCACAAGGGAAAACATTCACAGAAATGCTGTTGCAGTTATTTACCTTTACTGGAAATTGAAAGAAGCTTGTGTGTAATTGCAGTGAGACAGGATTTGTGCTTTTAACTTAATACAGGCTTACTAATGTTTGCATGTGTGTGTCTGTGTGTGTGTTAACGGGCCTGTGGACACAGACATTGAGAGCAAAAGAAAGTTATTTTAAGCATTTGCCACAGAAATGAAGTAAAACTTTTACTTTCAGTGACCAGACACGTGTGTTGTGTTTAAGATTAGTTTTGTGTGTGAAGGGGATTTTTATGCCTGCATTGTAAATCAATGAAGCACAAGCACGTGGAAGGAGAGGGGGAAGGTGTAGCCGGGGCACCATGCAAGCTGTTGTTATGAATACAATGTGTGTTTATGACTGATGATGGACAAACACCTCCCGACAACAACTGGCACGTCTACAAATGGAGCCTGACAGGTGACGCACAGCCAATAAGACCTATATGTCACATCCAAACTAGGTGACATGGAGCACACACACACACACATACACACACACACACACACACACACGTTACCAGGCCCTATATTTCATACTGCTTTTAACTAACTGTGCACAGACACAACACAAACAGGCCCACAGTCTACCACAGCTGACTGAGGCGAGAGTCCACAAGAGCAAACACTGTCTTATATCAAGTGCTCGATGACATTTTAACGGTAACGACCATCTTTGTGAAGCAGGCCAGTTTCGGCGACTGTTTTGATTACTCACTCTTAGTCAGCAGCAGCGGCAGCATCGAGGCCTCATGTGCCAAATACCGCGACGGCCACACTGGCACAAAGAGACAAGTAAGACTGAGGCCTATCAATCAAGTGAGGTCACTGCGGCCAAACTGAGAGGAGAGTGGGACGGCCGCCCTTTTGTTGTACGTTGTTGTGTTGTGGCCGGTGACATCACCCTTTGTGGAGTCTGTCATTAAAGAGTGAGAAATATCCTGTGTTTGCGCAGCACCGAACAGTGGAGAGAGAGGCTCTGCCCCTGGAGCTAAACGGCCCCTAATAAGACGTTTGAGGGTGTTATTGTGCGGTGTGCAGGGGGCCCACTGGGGAGAGGCCATAACCACAAAATGATGTCGATGATCAGTTAGTGGAACAGAGTGCTTGAAGGACGAATGAGTGGTCACACAAAAGATCTGACATAAAAATAGAAGAAAGTAGAGCAATAAAATCTGTGGTTTTCTCTATGAGAATTTAAGCACTTTCCATTATGGGGCGCTCCTGAAACTGCTGTAAAAGCTCCTATATTTGAGCCCTGTCATCATTTTACAAGCATTCGTCAGCATGTTATTGTCACACTAGATGAAGTTAGCAAGTAATAAATTCTCAGCATGGTAGCAGATATCCACTGACTCATCTCACCCACTGTGTTTGACCTGATCACAGAAACTGTTTAACACACTCTCAAGAACAAACCTGAGTGATAAACCGAGCGTTTGAGCTAGCAGAGGTTCAAGTCATTGCATGCTTCTTTTTTTTATTTATTTATGCTGTAAGTCTTAACTTTTTATCTCCTCGCGTTACAAAGTGTGCGCCAACAAAGAGAGCTTATGATGGTGACAGCCGTGCAGACAGCTGTGACTCTGGCAGTAACGTTCAACGTGAGACGCTTGTCAAAACTCAAGAGGGCCTATTGAAAGCATGACGGGGCAATGTGCCATGGAGGTATTCAAGCTCCGCTTTGCCAAAGGGGGGGGTGCGCCGGTAAAAAAGAAAAAGTGATGACTCACTAAGTTTCCCAAAATCCCCCTCCCTCCCCCTTACTGGTTTACGGGAACTGGAATGCTTTTTTTCCCCTTCTCTCCAGTCTCAGACGTTCATCTTCTTGACAAGCTGTAGGGTCAAGCCCTGGGTTAGTGTTTGTCTGTGGCATTGTTTCATCCCGCTCTGTGGGGGCCAATCTGGCGAACGGGTTTAATTATGTGAGGCGGACATTAGAAAGTTTGTTAGCAGTGCGGGGGAAGACATGAATAAACAGATAAGCCTTTGTTCTGAATCATAACCAGGCCTTTTATACTAGTGATTTACACTGGTGGGGTTGGGATTTACCAACTGCCAAATTAATTTACTGTTAATCTAAAAGGGATTAGAAGATCAATTCAAATGAGCTGCTTAGTTTTATGTTTCCTAAAGTGTCTTTAATAGACCACACTGTTTTAAACCACTTGAAGAATTTCATAATCAGTTTTATTTGGCCTGTGTACTATTTAAAGACTCTCCTGGAGTTCTTGGGGCTCCAACAAGCCTATTACAAAGTAGTTAAATGGTGATTTTATGCCATTTAAACTACATGGAACCAGTGTGCATGTTGTGTGCATGAGGGGGACACAATAAAAGAAACATTACATTAAGCAGACACTTTTATCCAAAGTGACTTCCAAGTGAGGAGGTCCAGGGTCAAACCCATGACCTTATGGTTGATAGGCACACAGCTGTACCTCTCAGCCACCACACCTCAGCAATAATAAACGTGTGTTCAACTTTGTGTGCTTTGAGCCACGCCTCATGGTGTTCATCAGCAAATTAAACTGGCCCCATGATGTAGGCTCAATGTGGAAGGTCAGCCGTCCTTTAGCCGTCTACTGACTCCTGAAGACCTTTGACCCCTTCACGTTTGATGCTGTGAGCGAACTGGGTCTGGTGTTCACAGTTCATTCAGTTTCTGGTCCAGGGTTTCACTGACGTTTTGTTTGCCACAGCTCTTTCATATGATGTCATAATGATTTCACGCACCCATCCAGTCTACCTCTCAGGGCGGGTCCTAGCTTTAGGGTGAACCAGCAGAGCTTAAGGTGTTCAATGGTTTGTGGTAAGCAGGTTTTTATTTCACAATGGCATTTTGCCCAATGACATTTATTTGATGTCACTTTTTATTACAGTGGTGTTGTCAGTGCCTCCAACCTTTCAATCCAATCACATGTCCCCTCCTTTCTTGAGAAAGTAAGCTCAACAACTGCTACAAGATTTTGCCAGTTAGCTCTTGTGGAGACATAAAATAACCTCTCCTTTAATTTATGTGGTCATGCTACCTATACCTAGCTTGCTAACTAGCTAGGCATGCTTGTGACCTTAAACTATTACTGTTTCAAGAGACTGGCAGAAGTTGACATTTCTTCAGCAGATTTTGACTCTAAAAATGTTTCTCAGAAAGTCATACAACTCTTAAAGAACAAAACAGCAGTGGTCGCTCAAGCCAACAGGAGCTAGCTAACACTGCTAACAGTGCTAACACTGGCGTTTTTTCACTTTAATGCTGAGGAATAGCTAATCTAAGGTCACAGCCCTGCCTGTTAGTTAATTGGCTAGAAAGTTAGTATGTGTAACCTTGTTTACATTATTAAGAAAATTACTTTAAAAGGTATTTTGACATAAATATGTCTATAACTAAATAAAAATGAACTCCAACAGCCTAAAATTCTGTTATTATGATAAGGAATGATGAAATAGCTTTTAATGATAATTGAGGGGGTTTCTGTTTGAAGAATTTGTTGAATTATTTAATTTATTTATTTAAAATGTGGGAATTGTTGGGTCTTTATAAATATAAAGAGTCTTTATGCTCTAAATAGTACGGTGCTATAGAAAAAAAACTGAACTGAATTGTATTAATATTGAACACTTTGGGGCTCCGTATTGAACTAAATTTATAAAAAGAAAACACACATTGATAATTATAATAGGAAATGCAAAAGCAGTATAATATGTTCCAACTATGTAGTAAAATTAGATTTAGATTTATTTATTTTTATTATGCATAGGAATATTATGGTTTCTAAAGTTATTTTCCTTACAAATATATTGAACATTGGAACTTTCTCATGTTTGTAGCACCTTGAAATTTCACCAGTGAAGACACTGACGCAATTTATCCCACAGATAACAGTAACAGTGGCGTAACTGTGAGCTGGGAGTGGAAGTGAGATCATCCGTCTCTCTGTGGTTAGGGAGAGCAGTGCTGCAGGCACTGAACTGGTAGGAATTCAGGCTGACCCTAGAACGAGAGTTGAAAGTTCATGGGAGTTACCACTTCAACAAAGCTCTAATCCAACATGTCAACTCCCTTTTCAAACACCTTTCTAAGTGCAACTTTATTCTTTCTCCTGTAATTCTCTCCTAAACCACAGGTGCTATCACTTCTTTTTTGTGTATATATGTCTTTGTAGCAGTCAGTGACAACTACATACCTTTTACTGTGTTTTCGCCTTGTGATCGCCATCACAACTTCAAAGAGCCTTTGAATTTGTGTTCAAAAGCCAGACTCAGCTACTCATTCACCGACTGAGTTTTGCCAAACAGAGATCAGAGACGTGACAAGCTCAACGCAAGTTTACACTGGATGATGGATTCTTAAGAAATGAGACAACATGTGGGGTCAGCAGCTTTCACTCGCTCAAGTCATCAGCCGGCTGTGTCTCATGGCATGTCATTCAGTGGAGCTTTCCTTCCATCACTTGTGTGTGTGAGCTGAGGGGACAGTTAGTTCACCTCTGTTCAGATCCATCACTTTAGGTGATTGTCTGAATAGATCAGTCTGAGTTGGACAGTCCACACTAGCTTTGTGCTGACAGTGCTAAAGACAGATGGGTGAGCAACAAGTGGGCAACCAGCACAGAGCATGCATGCAGACATAAGCTATATAAACATACAGGCAGTACAACCAAACCAAATCAGCAAGAAAGCAGTTTTTCTAAATAAAAAAATTAAATTAAATAAAATAATTATATATATATAAAAGATAGTATTAGTATATTTGATTTATATTTCCATCCTAAATCATGTGAACACAGTAAGAAAATAGAAATGCAAATGTGAGCACTCTGAGCAATTTTATTATCCTTTATTATGCAATCCTAAATACATCTTTAATTTTCATTTTAACTCAGTAATTAGATTTTAATTTAATTTACTGCGTTTAGAGTGAAATGAAATGCAATTCATCATTTTAAGCATGATCATTTATGCAGATGCTTCCACTGTTTGTGTTTGTGTGAATACATTTATGCATTGTCCGTATGAGCCTAATTTGTAGGCCTGCGTGCCCGACTGGATGCACTCTGATGTGGATGAGGAAGGACAAAAGAAGGGCCGAGATGAGCCTCCCCCTCCCCCATCTCCCCACTCTTAGCAGCAATGAGGTTAACAGTGGAATTACAGTCAGGCCCGATGCAGGCGTGTTGATTGCGGTGGACAGGTCCAGTAAACAGTGCCTGTGCACTGCTGAGTCAGGTGGAGTGTCACTCTGGGTGAAGGGCCGTGGCTTCACTCAAGCCACACTTGTTGACAACTGCCCTCAAAGCCCGACTGTGTAATTTAGGCTGTTAGGGAAGGGTATCACTTAAGCCAGGCTGGCTGCAGAAGGCTGAGCGAGGGACTGAAGGGTGAAGATTGTTTGGGTGTGTTTGCCGAGAGTGTGTGGACCAAAAGAATAGGGAAGTTGTGCAAGGTTGAAGGTGTGGTTGACTTTTTTTTGGCTTGTGTTGTCAACTCATTAGAATCTGGTCTCACACCCAGCAAACGGTCAAGAATTTGTGGCGTCATATGTATTTTAATACAACACTCTCATGTCTATACTGGCTGCAAAGAAAACCTTTCTTAACAAAACTAAAGACATAACTTTTGATGCGCATTGGATTTGTCTAAGTCACACTGAAGATACCTCATAATTGCGTTTGCTGAACTTTTACACAGAATGAAGACTGTGGACTTTGTCCCCCATCACTTAAGCTGAAATGGCTTTAGAAACCGATTTTTCAGGGCCAGCATAAAGAGAGGGAACAATAGCAGGGACCAATAACTATTTTGATGAACATATATGTAAGTTTGATTTTAAGATAGGATGTAACAAAATGTTGGTTACCACTACCTTAGCAATAACTTCACTAATTCTTTCCAGTATTGACGATGGCTTGCTTTACTGGGATAACAGGCCTTCTAGCAGGCCCAGTCTTGTTAACCACACACCTTAGCTATGAAATCCAGCCAGCCACCACCAGTATGACCACGCCACCAAGTCCTGATACACATGCAGCACCCATGTAGGACACAATATTCTCATAAAGGGTGTGTGGAGTGCATCTGAAAAGGCAAACAGGGTGGAGGAAAGATAAACCTGGCTGGTGTTGGCGAGGCGGAACGTACTGCACGTTCCGCTTTTGTTACAGTTGACCGTGGGTGTATGAGGTATGTTTGCTGGTTTGTGAACATGTGCTGGGAGGAGCAGGCTTAAGTACTGTGCTACTAACCTGTTATTAGTTCTGCACAGTAATTATTGCATTTATGACCACTAAATAACACTGTATTCAAACTCCTTTAATCTACGCTTTAACAGGTGATATTTGCAGATATTATATAGTACCTGCCCTTGATGACAGATATATGAACTGTTGCTGTTATAGGGTAATAAACAAACATAAGTTAGCAGGCCTCAAACGGCTTGTACAGTATAAACAAATGGTGTATAAATGTGAGCAAAACAGCAGTTCTTCTACATATTCAAGGTGAGTCAGTTTTACTTATATAGACCCTCAATTCCTTTTCCGAATATAGTTTTCAACAACTTTACAGCAATTTGTACATTTGATACTTCATGCCAAATTATTCTCAGTAACTCTTTTTTGTTAAAAGAAATTATGCTAAATTACAGTCATGACACAGTAAATAACATTGTCATGCCATTTATTTGTAGCCATGTGAGCTCTGTGTATGGCAATGTTGATCTGTCTGTTATTCAGTCTGACCACCACTTTGGTCCAGACTGAAATATCTCAACAATTATTGGATGGATTGTCCTGAAATTTGTGACATTCATAGTCCCCAGAGGATGAATCTGACTGATTTTTGTGACCCCTGATTTTACTTCTAGCACCAACAGTAGGTTGACATTTTTGGCTTTTAGTCAAATATCAGAACTATTATATGGCAAAGAATTTGGTACAGACATTCATGGTTTCCAAAGGAAGAATTTAACTATGGTGATCCTCTGATTTTTCCTCTAGTACTCCCATGAAAACAATAACTGCTGGATTGATTGCCATTACATTTGGTTCAGACCTTCATGTTCCTCGCAGGATGAACTTGTCCAGTACTTTGATTTATGACTAAAAACCAGCAAACTAATGATATTCCCATTACCCTCATCTGTACTTTGTGTTTAGTGCTAATTAGCAAATGTTAGCATGCAACAAGGCAAACATTATACCTGCTAAACATGATCTTGTTAGCATTCTGACATTACCTTTGAGCTCAAATCGGCAGTGCCAAAGTACAGCCTGACAGAGCCGCTAGCATGGCTGTAGACTCTTAGTCTTGTTATAAAACATCTACGACTATGGTCAATATACTGTGTTTTATACATTAAATGTGTACTAGAATTATTAGTAATTTGTGTAGGAATCCTACTTGACTTTTTTGATAGTTTTGAAAAGTAAGTGCATTACAAATCATTATCAAATTTTCAACAGCCAGTCTATCTCATCATAGAGTAATCACATTGTGAGTAACACGCACAGTGCTTGTTGCTTCTGGCAGGTCGACCCTCTCTGCATACTGTCTGTGAGCCTATGTCAGCAAGATATCCAAGTAGCTGCATCCTCCAGAGTCCCAATGTCTCATAGAATACACATCAATATTTCTATTTTTAGATGCATAGGATTGTGTCAAAACAACAAAAAGCAATGAAACTACTGTTGCTGTGTGCTGGTTCTCACAAAGTGTATTAGTTTGTATCATCTTTCAGGCGCACTTTGGCATGAGCATGAGACAATGGCACCGACAAGTCTCACGTTGCCCAGAGCAGTAGTGCACCTGATACACTCAAGGGGATTGGCTTTAATCACAAGGACACATGGAGGGACTCTCCCTAAGAAGAGGCACTTGTTACCAGACCACTGTGACTCACTCGAGCTGGACATGTGCTGCCTGTTTGTGTGTGCCTAAGAGAGGGAGAGAGGGTGAGGCGTCGAAACAGAAAGCAAGACATAGAGAGAGAAGCAGAGAGTGAGATAGGGACTTATCAAAAACACAAACAACAAGTAAACCACAACTCAATTGTGCAGCGAGAGCAATAAGCAAAAGGGGCACACCTGTTTTGCAGATACCACGCCAAAGATGGATTGTGTGCCTGCTATCAAATTGCTGCCGATCCCTCCTCCTCTGGTTTGATGTTACAGTGGGTTCAAGAATGAGGAGAACAGAGTGGGGTCTGACCGCTGCTGCTTCTGCTGTTGCCATGAGCAATGTTAAGATTTGGATCAATAAGTATGAGGGTCATTTAGTGCCTGTTAGATAACGTGAGTAAAACTTTGCTGTTTTAATAAGTGCCACAGACACAACAATCACTGAGTCACCACAGAAGATCTGAGCTAACTGGCTTTATACTCTCTCGTGTTGGCGAAATTTGTTCAGCACGTGCCGAATGCTTTATTCAACAAAGATTTCAGAACTGGTTTTTAAAGGCAGACACCCTTTCTGTGGGTCAACAACCTGTCTGTATTGACGTGTTTTTTTAAATGGACACTCCCTACCTGCATCCAGAGGTGAGGTTATTATTGACTACCTGCCCTTTCCAAAGACATAAATCTGTGGTTTGAGAGCGAGGCAGGAGACAGCTGATAAGGCAGTGACGGCCATAAATCTCTGTGTTACAGGTCTTGACAGCACGTACCTATATAGGTGACCTCATGTCTAGAAAGGAGCTTTCTGATCAGACTCATGGGTGTTTTTCTTCTACAGCTCCACGCCCTTTATTTATTCGTGGCCTGTCCTTCTCTGTTCCGTGGTTTTGTTATTTTTCTTTCCCTACAACACCTGGGAAAGCTGCAGGGGAAATAAACCGCTGCCAGCAATCCAACACATTCCATTTCCAAATGCCTGGGCACAGCCGCACATCGTTGGCATTCTTTCATTTAAAGGTGCAGCATGTCTTTGTCTCTCCACCACCACATCATTCGTTAAAATGTAGGCATGGGACCTTATAGGCATAAGGTTTTCAAAATTTGTCTGTGGCTTTCATGACTGAAAACAAGGACACAAGGGACAAAAATAAGATTTTTATGCCCATACTTAAAGATCCCCCTCCAGTTATGTTTTATATGTATAAAACTATTCTGCTTGGAATAATAGTTTGCGTTAAATATGTTATTTCCACAAAAATAAATTCTTAAAAGTCCAAAAAACTAATTTTCTCAATCATCTTCTTACTATAAGTGACGGGATCCTACATAAATACATTATCTTATTCCAAAGTTAGAACAGTTTTAGTCATTTAACATGAGAATTTTTCTGTATTTCTGTTTCTCTGTGCTCCACTCACTGGTTTGGTTTGGAGTGAGCGGGGCTTCGTTGGAAAAGTCAAATCTAATCAAACCACAATACTCAGTTTACTCAGTTTTAATGCCAAGCTTTAAAATAACATCCGCTCCTCCATCATCGAGAAATCCAGAATCTATGAATTTGCTAATATTTTTCATTTCAAAAGTTCAACAACAAGAGTCTCAGTGTATGTGCACTAGAGGCTCACACTTGTTAAAGCTGCATGATGGACCATGATTAACTTTCAAACTAGCTGTGATGTCACAAACTCAAGTTCATACATATACACATTAAACTGAGATTTAAGGTGAGCACAGAGGGCCTTCTAGTGTCGAACGCTGCACATACATCACTCAAACATCCAAGTGATGTAACAATAAGCACAACACACTTTTGTGAAGAGTAACTTCACAAACATGAGTAACTGACACTAGTTTTTGTCTACTATTCAGAATAATTTTACAAAACCATGTGTCCTGGTAAAGGATGTAGAATGCAATAGATAGTTTGCTCTTTGCACTTAACAAATAAAAAAAGGAACTATCCCCGTTTTTTTCCAAACAAGAAAACCGCAAGCTTCAAAAAAAGGAATAATTACTCAATCTTAGCTGCTGGCCCTCCCTCCTCCACCCTTCTAGTTCCCCCCAGAGGGACGCAAGTGCGTCAGTGTGGAGTTGGAAAAGAGGAGAAGTAAAGCCTTTTTACTTTCAGGAAGGAAACACATCTGGGGAATAAGGAAAGAGAGAACGGGTGAAAAGAGGAATTAGCGTGGAGGAAGAGGAGCTAGCCAAAAATAGTCCGCCTGCGCTTGAGCTTTGCATCGCCAGTGCCCCTACCACACCTCCTTCCACTCAGGCATTAGTCAGCCCTGACCTATCCCTCAGCGGGTGACTAACTTCTCCACTGAGCCTCCCCCCAAGTCATGAACCTCACTTCCTCCCAGGTGTCTTTATCCAGTCCGGGGTTACTCAATTTGCCCCCCCCCCTCCATCTTTTTCTCTCCTGTAATAAACATATACACAACTGTCCTTATAGGACTGCAGATTGTGCCTCAATAAAAAACAATGTTTCCACTGGCAGGCTGTGGGCATTAGCAGGAAGAGATAGACATGTACTGACAGACTTTAAATGGAATGATAAAGATACGAAATCAAAGTTCAACTATAATCAACTGAGAGATAACAGAAGTAGATATGATTGAGGTATGAGTTATAATAACAGCCAGTGGAGAGGAATGGGTAAACATGTGCATTCCTCTGGCTACCATCTAGAAAAACAGGAATATGGTAAAGCCAGATGTAAGGTTGTGTTGTGACCAGACTGGCTATTGGTTTAGAAAGACCGGAAGAATAGCAGATGTTTTATTTCATGCAGGTGTTCAACAAGCGCAGTGGACTTTTAGTCACTGGTCGGGTTTGCCAGAGCAAACAGGATGCAGTGGGCAGTGTTTCACTGTAATTGGTCGCTGTAGTTTGATTTGTGACAGCAACAAAGAATTCAGGAAGGAGACAGGACACAGATTACTAAGGAAACAGAGTACGTGTGTGGATGCATGTTAATAATATAAAATATAATATATAAAATAAATACAAACCTGCTAAAGGTTTTCCTATGTTGTGAATCACAAACCAGTGTGAACTGGTCATTATGTTCCCACACTGGAGGCAGTCCTTATTACAAGACAAACGTGGAACATTGTATCACAGGACGAGTCACAGATTATATAAAAAGATGCCAAGTGTAAACTAAAAATGTATTTATGTTATTTCTGCTGTTTTAAAACTAACACTTTGGTTACTCAGAAATATGTCTTATTAGAAAGATTATACAAAACACCTGCCATTGACAGTGTAGGCTGTGGGGCAGCCAGTTGTGCATCGAGATGTTTTCTAAAGCTGTTTGTTAACTAGAGCCATCCAGTGGTGCTTTAAGGAACTTTGAATATAACAAAAAAAAAAACAAGGGGGCCTTCAACAAAGAGACTGGCCACCATTCAATATTTGGATTTTCTACCTTAAATCAAAAAAAGCCCATGGAACCACATACCCTTACTATATAGGTGAAAAGATGGCAGAATTTCTTGTAGGAAATAATCACAGTAATTAATCAAAACACAAAACACATTCCTCCCTTTAAAATGTAGGATGCTTTCAAAGTGTTTCCCAATAGTTTGTATGTATTGTCACTTAGCCATGTCTTAGGTAGAGGCTGGGTGCCCCCTCTGCTGACTACCAATGTTTTGGGTGTGTTTTTGATGTATTAATAACGTTTTGCAGTGATCTTAGTCATTTTTATTGTTTTGGATAGCTCCTGGGTTGTGTTATGGTGCCAATTAGGTTGGTTCTAAAATGAAATCGTGTAAATGACATATAATGATGTATAAGATATGTTATTCTTAATTTCATATTCACATTTCTCTTTAATTCTGGTTTTGTGTGTTATCTGTTTTCTGTGTGTCTGTAACTCATTATTATTGCTTCCTATCTTCGCCAGAGATGTTTCATCTCATTATTTTGCTGATTAGCTAAATAACGGGTAACCTAAAAAATGAAATAAAATGTATGAAATTCGTTTTATGTCGCCAATTTCAAGCCAACGTGATTATAGGAGCTTGCCCAGACAGTAGGTTATTATTATCATCATTATTATTATTCACCATGACCAGACAAGCTGACCCGCAATATAATCCGTTTCCATGGGAACGCTCTTAATACGGAAGCCTGTTTGGATAACAGGCGCTGAAACGCAAAGGGGGTAGGAGCAGCAGGAGGCCATGGCTGGACAATGACTGACGTGGGAAGTGTAAGGAGTGAGTAAGAAACTTCGGGGGAAAACAGGTCTTGAGAGTTTGCTTCTCTGTAAACCGCTGCGGGTTTCACCGGGCACAGCAGAATGAGTCTGGATAAAGCGGAGCTGTGTGATTCACTTTTAACCTGGGTAAGTTTAACATTAGCGAGGTTTCCTAGCAGGGCTAACCGCCGGGCTAACAGGTGACAGCAGGTGTTGGCGAAGTAAGAGGACAAATAACGTTACTTTTGCAAGTGAATGCCTCGCATTCTCGATAAAAAGCTACACTGTTTACTAAGTAGGTTAACGTGTAAGCAGTCGGCAGGTATGAAAGTTGAGTGTCTGGCACCCGACTATCGCTAGCCAACCAAGCTAACTAGCTAGGTAAATACATTGGAAGTTTGCTCTTGGTGGTCTGCTTTACTTTATCTGTACTAAATTGACTGCGGTGTCAGCAAACTTGACTGCCAGGCAAACAAACCCAAATGTCTTCGTGTAAGCTGCGAGATGTATGCAGAAATGTTAGGCATCTAAAACAGTAACTTCTCCAGCCCAGGGAACATCCACCTGTTTGTCACTTTTCCACACAGAGGCAAGTGTAGGACTAAACTAAGACACCAACCAATAGGCCTTTTTCACAGCAGACATTTTGACTTGTCATAGTAGGCAAAGCACAGGTGTTACTAATAACATTAACGATGGCTCCGTTCTATTCAGGTATGAACCGTGATCGTGAGCTGGCATGCACAGCGCTAAATGGAACTCAGCCATCGTTCCATCTATTATTTACACCTTTCTACTGTGACATGTCAAAATGTCTTCAGTGAGAAATGCTCATATTAATATCTTGTCAAGTAGGACTGGAATCCCATTTATTAACTGCATCATATGTCATTGGTTGTACAACATGCAAGCTGCCATAATGTGTTTTTATTACTACAAGTACCAAATTGCTTTTTAGAAACATTACAGTTGTTTCTTTTCCCAAGAAAGTATGCACATTTTGTTTATTATGTATGCTTTTACACACATTTTAAGATTAAAACCCCATGAGTAACGCAGTCATCCAGATTAATCAGTCTGGTTTAATTTAAAAGGAAAATACGTCCGTGCATCAAATGTATAAGCTGTTTTTAAAGGTTACTTTTTAAATGACTAATTCTTAATGTCTTTATTCTCAGTTACAGACATTTCAGGTGCCATCATGCAACAGCAAGCACAACCTAACAAGTGGAGTGGCCATTGCACATGTGCTGCACAGAATGTAAGAGTACACTTATGTACACATATTGATGGTTATTGTGTTGCTTTGATTATGTAAGAGCACAACATGAAGTCAGAGGAAGCAGCTGATAGAAATTAATTCAGAGCCTCCGCAGAGATTTGCTTATCTGTGTGATTTGAACTAAATTGCCTTTTGAATTTGTATGTTGCAATTGCAAAAAATCCTATCTATGCAAACTTGAAACCATTCTCAGAGGGCGTTTACCCAGCTGTGGCTTTGCAGCATAGGTTTGACTTTTGAGTAAACCTTATGACCTTTGCAGCTTATAGAGGGGTATTTAAGTATTTCTTGTACCCCCACTGATACATAGACAAATCAAACAAATGTTTCTTTATCTTAAGGTCATTTTAACTGCTTCTTGAGCGTTATTCCCACGTGTGACATGTAACTTTAATGAACTCAAATGTCATTGGTCTCAGCAGAAGACGAGCACGGGGCCTCATTGCCCTGTGGCCTACTGTGAATCTTGATGTCCAGAGATGTGCTGTCACTTGAGTTCTCTTGTGCTCTCATTAACAGAGACCCCTCTTGGTTTAATGAGACATGGCTCGGCAGGATTAAGGAGGAGAGCGGGGAGAACTGGCGCCTCAAGGTACTTTATGAAACAGTAGGATATGACAGAATACCCTACAGCAACCTAGAAGTTTGGTGTTTTTTTTTTTTTACATCTTTTCCCCTGACTAAAACGAGGATCAAGATTGTAACTCTGATTTGTTTTGTTCTTTTTAGGTCAGCAACTTGAAAAAGATTCTTAAGAGCATGCTGGAATATTATCATGATGTAAGGAGATTTGATTATTTTGAATAACTTTGCCGCTGCCTGTACACTTAAAAATTTGCTCAAGGCTCAATCCTAACATTTCCCTTAACTCTCCATGGGCAGGCGCTCGGCCACCAGGTATCAGATGAGCACTTGCCAGACGTGAACCTTATAGGGGAGATGGGAGATGTCACTGAACTGGGCAAGCTGGTGCAGCTCGTATTGGGCTGTGCCGTCAGTTGTGAGAAGAAACAAGGTAAAGTCCCTTCTGTAAAAGGATGAAAACCAAGTAGAGGCAGCCATCTGCGAAAATAACACACAAGATTAACTCGGAGTCCCATCACATGGTTCTTGCTCTATATCAGCCATAGCCTGATCATCACAAGTTGATAAACTGACCAAATGCTTTTCCCCCCCCACACTAAAGACCAGTTTACTAACTACAATTCAGGGGGAAAAATTACCTTTTATTTAAACATGAGCCTGATGAACACAGTGTTTCTGAAAATGCTGGTATATGCCATGCTGATTTGATTATTTATTTATTTTTTAAGGAGAGTATTTGTGTTAATCTGCATTTGGCCCCACCTTCACTGCTCTCTGTTGTCTTCTCCCAAACACAGAGCAAATCCGGCAGATAATGACACTTGAGGAATCTGTCCAGCACGTTGTGATGACAGCCATTCAGGAGGTGAGTGAGCCTCTCGCTTATCCTCCCGCTTCTCTCTGCTTTGCATTAATCCCAGCTCTTAGTCATGGTTAATTCACAATCAAAGAAATCCAGATAAGCATAGAACTGAACAGGATCCCAGAAACCCTCCTCTGAGAGTGTTTCTTTGGCACCCATGGGACAGAAAAAATGTTGGGTTGAAAAAACAACCCATTTCAGGTTTTACCAAATAAAGTTATTCAGAAAACCTTTTGGGAACAAGTTCTTGTATTTTTCCTGTTATTTTTATTTTATTTTTATGCCTGCTGTGTTTTAGCTCTTATCAAAGGAGCCTTCATCTGAACCAGGAAGCCCAGAGACTTATGGGGAATTTGACTACCAGGTGAAACCTACAACACTTTCATCCCCCCTCCTGTATACTTGTTCTTCCCTCAGCAGATCTGTTACAGCATTCTTTTGTGTTTGCCTTTCATTCATGTTTACGCCCTCCTACTGTGCCTAGTATGACATCTCCTCTGTCTCCGTGTTCTGTCGATTCTGTATTTGCAGTCCAGGAAGTACTACTTTCTAAGTGAGGAGGCAGACGAGAAGCAGGACCTGAGCCAGCGCTGTCGAGACCTGCAACATCAGGTTGGTCCAACAAATGGGGTCTACGTCTTACTTGGCAAACATTTCCTGAGACTTAAAGTTAGAATCTTTAAGATTTCAGTCCTGGTTGATTTGGTGACACGTGTGGTTACAGGTAACAACATCAAATGTTTTTTAGTACTACAGGACCTAGACGGGACAGCAAACACTCTTTTTAACAGAGATACAATAATAAGCAACTGGTGTATCTGTTTACAGTGCAATCAAAACGGAGTTGGAGGTGTGCAGCCTGATGCCTGCCAAAAAATGCTCCAATTTCTGTTGTCTTGTTTAGTTTATTATGAACAATCGCTGTCATCGCTAACCTCTGTGACAACTGTGTTGTGTTTTCTGTGATTGCTTCACAATAAAAGCCACCTTGTGTTTTTTTTTTTTTAAGTAGCTGCAGTAAGAAATATTGGGTTAGGGTAAGCAGTAGAGCTACAAGGATAGAAAGAAAATGAATTGCTAAATATTTTGATAAACAATTAACATTTGCTGGTTCCAGCTTCTTCAATGTGAAGATTTGCTGCTTTTCTTTGTCATTTCTGACAGTAAATGAAGAGTCTTTGGGTTTTTGACTGTTGGTCGGACAAAAGAAGCAATTTGAAGACGTCACTTTGGACTCTGGGAAATTGTGATGAGCATTTTTCACAATTCTTTGACATTTTATAGGCTGAATGATTAATCGTGGGGAGGGAGACAACAGGAGATTAATCAATAATTAAAATAATCGTAGTTGGCAGTAACTAAATACAGCTTTGATACGGTGTTTGTAGAGTGACATAAAATTACAAACGCTGGATTACACGCCGCATTATTACCTGAATCCCTTTAGTGTAGCTAGACAATCTCAGTCCATTGTGGGGAGGGAAGACTCTTCCGCTAATTACTTCTCAATAGTGAAGCTGGACCTGCTGGCTATTGCTAGAAAAACTGCTGACCATGAAAATCTTAAGGATTATAACTTTAAGATGGCTCACTGGGGTCTAACAGAGGTGTTGGCCTTATCTCAAAAGGCAGTGCATTTTGTGGTTTTGGAGTCATTTTAAAATCCTTTCACCTTCTGTGTACCTGCCTTTCTGATACTTTGATGCCTAGTTTTGCTGTGCTCTGGTTGCAGCATGTTGCAGACTGTGTGTGCCTGCTGCTTTTGTGCTCTGGCCCTTATTGATTAGTCCGCCTGAGACTTTGTTTGTGTTCCCATGGCTTGTTTTTGCACCACTGACTGAGAGGGGACTAATTTGGTATTTTTTAAAGATACATTCTAGTCAATAATTGCATAACATGAAGATAAAACTGACACATTGCCTTGGGATGGAGCAGTAGCCAACAATAATTTGTACTGCTTTCAGCCCCCATGTTTGTTTACTTATTTAGCCCACGCGTTAGGGATTAGTCATTTGTGTTGTTTTGAAAGCTATTTACTGTTCCTGGTCCTGTGCTAAAGCCTGCAATCTGTCCTTAAAGTTCAGTGTATAGTTTTGCTGTCTTCAAACTGGAAAGATATCCAGCAGGTCCTTGATCAAATATATATATGAATATGAATGCCAGCTTGTCTAACTTCAGTTCAGTATGACTCAAACATTTTGTGAGCATATTGTTGCAACTCCATTGAGCTGTGCATATTAATTTATGTATCAGGATAATCTGGTCTTGACCCTGAGGGTAATGTTAACAGCTTCCTTATTGAGAAAGTTCCATCTGCCTGAGACCATTACAAATCAGCTGACTAACTAGCGTTTGACGACTAAGCATGTGAAATGAGAATATAGCAATAGTTCGAGGACCTCTAAGCATGGAAAGTGGTGAGTTTGTCGCTGTGTATCTGTTTTTCTCCCGTGAATTTGCCGTGTGCCAGTACTGTCTCTCTTGTGTTTACTTTCTGAAAGATCTCCGTGTTCTGGATATGTTATTCTTTAAACCAGTGTACTTTCCTGATGCATCTTCTATCTCTTCTCTTTTCCCTCACTTTGCACAGCTGTAGATTTATCCCTTTGTGCATCACTTCTCTCTCTTAGCCATCCATTACAGAGTCTTTACTATGTTTATCCTCTGTTGTCTCTTTCTTTCTCTCTTGCCCCGTAGTTGTCAGTGGCTCTGGAGGAGAAGTCGTCCCTACAGGCAGAGACCCGCTCTCTGAAGGAGCGGCTGAGCCGCTGCGACTCTCTGGACGCCTCCACCACCGCCATCACTGGCAAGAAGCTGCTGCTGCTGCAGAGTCAGATGGAGCAGCTTCAGGAGGAGAACTACAGGTGCAAGCAGGTCCAGGGTTTCTATCTAGTATTTGATGCCTAAGAAAACACTCACACAGGTCTTTCACATAACATCAACACTACAAGACAACATAACATTTTGACAAAAAAAAAACAAACAAGAGATAACATTCATAGGTCATATAAGTTAATGTCATGTACACAAAATCAGATGCTATTGTTGATTCATCTTGCTCCGTTTACTATCTCACAATAAGTTCAGTCAGTTTACTCTTGCTCTTGTCATGTACATCTCAGACTGGAGAACAGCAGAGACGACATGCGCGTGCGGGGGGAGATACTGGAGCGTGAGATGGTCGACCTGCAGCAACGTAATGAAGAGCTGACCAGCCTGGCGCACGAGGCCCAGGCCCTCAAAGATGAGATGGACATTCTCAGGTGAGACCGGCGCTCTGAGGGTTTCGTGGTCTCTGCTTTTTGAAATGCAGTTCATTCAGAATTAACAGTGGAAAGATTTTCCCGATGTGAAATATATTGTAGTTAGTTATTTTTGAGTGAATAAATTATAACAATAGGCATTTATTTTTGCCTTTTTTAATTCAGTTGGATCAGGAAAGCAGCATTTTGAAAACATTTGTCTTGTCTTTTTAAAGCAGGGCTTCTCAACTTGCTTTTACGGAGGCCACTTTTGCAAAATGACAGGAGGCCAGGGGCCAGTCAACATTAATATTGATCAGATATCTTGCGGTGCTACCAGACAGGAACGCTGCGCTGAAGCTAGCACGCTTTGATTCGTGGTGGCGCCTGATGTTAGCAACCTTGCATTCAGCAGTTGTCATTTGGCAAATTAAACAGAGGTTTGGTATGAGGTGGCAAAAAAAGACATTCATCTGTTCATTTTTTTAATTGAACTGCCTGTTTTCATCGTCACCCTTTCGACATTTGCTCATCTTTGCCAAGAGGCAAATCCAGTCGCAGCAGGCAAAAGTTTGCTTTGTGGCTGAAAATAGGACCCCAACAAATGATTTGCTAAAACCTACAGTCCCAGCTGTTTTAGGAAGTTTTTTTTTATGTAAAAACAAATGGGCTTCGACCTGAGAGGCACAGACAAGGAAGGGAAGTTAAAAAAAGTATTGAGAAACAAACTTACTTGTTGGTTTTGATCTCTTAGAGGGATTTATTGACGGCATCAAAAATGTAGAATATCACCAGCCTTTTCCTTTAAACAGTAGTTCATCTATTATCAATTTACACTCACAGAAACAACTCCCACACTGCCCACACACAGACGTCCATTCAGCTCCTCTCTCTGACATCTGTGTTGATAATATGAGTTTCATGCATTGACACTGGCCTGCGTCAGAGTAGTTAAGTACATATCCACGCGGATGTATTGTGTTAAAGTAAAAGTCATATTCCTACACGACGCCTCCCACTCTGTCCTCTCCTCCCCCTCAGGCACTCGTCTGACCGGGTGAACCAGCTTGAAGTGCTGGTGGAGACGTACAAGAGGAAGCTGGAGGATCTGGGCGACCTGCGCAGACAGGTGCGCCTCCTGGAGGAGCGCAACACCGTGTACATGCAGCGCACCTGCGAGCTGGAGGAGGAGCTCCGCAGGGCCAACGCTGTCCGCAGTCAGCTGGACACCTACAAGAGACAGGCAAGCTGTGGCTGGAAGCAGGAGGGAGAGCGATGGTTGTCGCTGCGTCGACGTCCAAGTCAAACACAGTCTGGCTTGTGCACGTATTTGTAAGACCTTGCCGTTTTTATAGAGGGCTCTTGCCAACGCAGACTGTTGCTATGCTCTCTGACTTGCAGGCTCATGAGCTTCACACCAAGCACTCGGCAGAGGCCTTGAAAGCTGAGAAATGGCAGTTTGAGTACAAGAACCTTCACGACAAGTTTGACGCACTGCTGAAGGAGAAAGAAGTGAGTCGGCGAACACTGTCGGGGAAATAAAAGTTCAATTGTGTTGTGGAAAGAACGAGCACGTGCTTTTACTGTGCTGTTCTTATCAGTGTGCAGCGTCTGCCTGTGGTGGCTCTGTCTGATAACACGGTCACACCCTACAGCCCTGTCGTATTACTAGACAAGCTGCAGTAATAGTTTTGATTCCAGGGATAGCAGTCCTGTGTGGCTCAACATTTGCTGTGATTATTATAGGACGCACATCCCTGCAGGAGGGATTGTAGCCAGGCAAATATCGTACTATTCTTCAGTGGACTCCCACATCCTGTGTCAATTCTAGCACCTTCTGCAATCTGACAGGAGTGATTCATGTCCTCGGTTACTCGTGGGAGTCATTTAAGAAATGCATACTGTACTGACATGCAGTGTACATTTACTTCTAGTTAGTGTGTGAGTCCAGATAGAGGAAAGTCATCGCTCCATGGGGTTTGAAGGTCATGGGGTTATGTAAATCAGATTTCCCCCAATAACTGCCCTTAGATCAAATGTGCAATGACATTAAGTCAATTTCCATGTGCAAACACAGCTGATCTAAATACCTAATCAAGCATGATTTTAAAAAAAAAAATAATTTCTTGGCATTTTAGCTGTTATTGGACAGTAAACCCATGAACAGTTCATCCATGTACGTACCTTAACCTTCAGGGTGCTGAGCTCGCTTTGTTTTATTTACAATATTCCTTTCCACACTTCGCTGGTTCATTCTGGATTAAGCGTATAGATGCCTTTTGGTAGCCCAATAATTCTTTGAACATACCAACTGAAGCAGTGTGAATGGATACTGACGTCCATGTTGCACCATGCTTTGTTCTTTAGCGTCTGATCTCGGAACGAGACACACTCCGGGAGACGAATGATGAGCTCAGGTGTGCACAAGTCCAGCAGAGGTGTCTCAGTGGTGCCGGTGAGTTGGAGTTGCACTCAATTTGTAAACGATTAACTACACTGCAAGAAGGCAAAAGCAAAATGTCACTACTGCTGTGTAACTGCATGTTAAAGGACCACCATTCACAATTCTGTGTGTGTGGCTATTTAATAAAATCTGTAAAGTTACCAACTGACACTTAATCCCTTTCTCTCTCTCTGCAGGAGGCTTGTGTGACAATGGTGTCACAGTAGGAAACCTCGCTGCAGAGATCATGCCCACTGAGATCAAGTATGTCTGTTATTCTGCCTGCGTGTGTGTGTGTGTGTGTGTGTGTTAGCTCTTTGATTTGGGGGTTAACGTGTACGTAGCAACCACATTTTAAGCGTAACAGATGAGATTTTCCTTGTAAACCCTGTAACAGAAATGCGTGGGTGTCCCTATCAGTAGCCCACTCATGCACTATATTCATCTTCTATATTTGAAGGCACAATTCGTGCCCGAAATAGCGACACATGTCAGTGCTGCGCATTTGGCCGGGGTGTTGTGGGGGAGAAGGCGCGGCCAACTGGGCAGACCTTCCCTTGACTCTACCACTCTCTGACCTGGTTCATCTGACCTCCACTTATTTCTTGTCCCCACCCTTTCCTTCTCTTCTTTCTCCTTTCTATTTTCTTTCCCCTCGACAGGGAGACGGTGGTGCGTCTACAGAGTGAAAACAAGATGTTGTGTGTCCAGGAGGAGACTTACAGGCAGAAACTAGTGGAGGTGCAGGCTGAGCTGGAGGAGGCTCAGCGTAGCAAGAACACGCTGGAAACTCAGAACAGGTGTGTGTGTGTGTGTGTGTGTGTGTCAATGCTGAACAAGAAGTTGGATTGTATGTAAAGTAATCATCCCCCTTTTACACCACCATATTGTGTGTTCCTGGACATTAAGCGGATTGGTTGGCTGGTGGTAGGCGTGATATCTGCCTAAATGTCAACTCGCCCTCTGGACTGTGTGCTCAACTGAGCTGTGTGGGCCGGACTGGAGGACAGACAGCAGAAAGCCAGATTGTCCCTTGACTGTGTGTGTGTGTGTGTGTGTGTGTGTTTACATGCTTGTGGGCATGTGGACATGTGGGTGGACTGTGTGTGTGTGTGTGTGTGTGTGTACATACAACACCAGGCCCAGGGTGTGGGAAGCACCCTCAGGAACAGTAACAGGAGGAGAGGAGTGAGCATGCTCAGTAGATCAGCCAGGCAGCACACTTGGTGGAGTAGATGAACACTCCCTGCAGCAGATGTACTTTGCAAACACCCCACCACCTCCACCCCCCACCCCCCCCCCACACACACACACTAGCAACTTGGAACCACCTTGTGTTTCATCTGCGTTACTCTCTCCACAATGTTCCTAAAACCTTTTCATTTTCTCTGTTTCTTGTACGTTTTTCTTTCTTCTTGTCCGTCCCCAAGATTAAACCAGCAGCAGATCGCAGAGCTGCGTTCTCAGGTGGAGGAGCTCCAGAAAGCGCTCCATGACCAGGACAGCAAGACGGAGGATGTGAGTAAAGAGACCTTCCTTTCTTTCCTTCTCCTCCAGCATCACAAACCATCATTTGTGTGAATCATGAAACCAAAGACCTGATGTGTATCTACGATACTGTGAAATTTGAATTTCATGTCCTTCAGAGAAGTAATGATGTCAAAATATCTTATGAATAAGTGAAGCAGTAATGTTTCCCCGTGTGTGAGAGCAAAATGTTTGCATGGCACACGGAGTATGTTGAAAAGGTCACAGTCGACCATCAGGGACTGCAGTGCCTGTTCCCCTGCGTTGATACACGTGTGGGATTTAACCCATGTTTGCTGTGGTGATTCACTGTTAACGCCTGCCCCTCTCTGTCTGTTTCTGCCTGACCCCCCCCCCCATCGATCAACTCCGCCAAAATCAGGCCATCGTAAGTACGGCCCACCCTCTGTGCAACTGGCCTGTGATTTACCTCTGACAGCTTGACTTTCAATGCTTTTACTGCGTGTTTGTGTGCCATTTAGGAAGCTGTGTGTGTATTTTGAGTTTAATGTAGTCTTCTTCTTTGTAGTCCTCCTTACTGAAGAAAAAGCTCGAGGAGCATTTGTAAGTACTCCGCTGCTGCTTGCAGGTTATTTATCCACGTGGGTTCCAAAAAAACGTGAATTGACGCACTCTTGATGATTGTTGCAGGGAGAAGCTGCATGAAGCTCACTCGGACCTCCAAAAGAAAAGAGAGGTCATTGATGACCTGGAGCCCAAAGTGGACAGTAACAGTAAGTTGTCTCTGTCGCCTCCTCTCTGAGCACCTGCCTGTGTGCACGCTGTCTCTTCTTGACACTTTGTTTCAGGGTTTCCTGGAAAAGTTATGAAGTTACAGTTTTCCAGGCTTGTAAATGGTTTGGAATGAACAGAAATTTTTAGAAATGTTTAGAATATACATTGTTTTGGCTGTTTAAAATATCCCAAAACATAATGTTAGTGGGGACATTTTTTTTTTTAATTACTAATTGAAAGTGTAGTGTGTGACCGTTAAAGCGTCACTAGTGTCACGTGATACACTTTGGTGTATGCAGCTAGTTGGTGGTGGGAATGTCTAATGAGCAAGTAAAGTCAGCCAGCGCCGCTAAATAGCTATGTTACGTCATCTGTAAGTGCAGGCGGAGCATAAACTCTTAGGGAAAAAAATAATTTAAAACTTCTATGCATTATTACTTTTAAACTGATAAATGTGGCAAATGCTAACATACACTTAAGCCAGTGCAATATGGCTGCCATAATATTAATAATAATCCATGCTACATTTTTGCTACAACGCCTGTATTAGGGCATAACACACTGGAGTCAAAGCCTCATTCTAGTGCCCTATGATCGCTGTATAGGCCTACCTATTTTAAAGTCGTGGGTAAAATGTTGTTAAACTTTTGAAGATTCATTGGTAAAAATGTGTGGGAACCCTGTTCTTTCTTTCTTTTTCTCCCTCTCAGTGGCAAAGAAGATAGACGAACTCCAGGAGAGTCTGCGGAAGAAGGATGAGGACATGAAGCAGATGGAGGAGCGATACAAGCGCTACGTGGAGAAGGCGAGAACGGTCAGTCCACCTAAACGGAACATGCTGTCCTCAGCATATGGCTCTAAAATTAAAATTGGAGGGTGTTTTTTGTTTTTTCCACTGGTTAAAAGGGAACTTCAACGATTTCCAAGTTTGTTTACAAGTCTTGAGGAGTATCACTGCATCTGTGGAAAAAAAGAAAGTTGTGTAGTCTGATAAATTGCCTTTTGACAAGGAAGAGGAATGTTTCTGCTTCTGCTCCATCTGCATTGTGAGTGTGACGCTCTCATATGAGACAATGCTCTTTTAATTAAAAGAAATGTAATTTATGTGTGCAGGTGATCAAGACCCTGGATCCCAAGCAGCCGGTGACTGCCGCTCCTGACATTCAGGCACTGAAGAACCAGCTGACGGAGAAGGAGAGGAAAATCCAGCACCTGGAGGTGAGAACCTTTTTGATATGAAGGGACAAACGAGGTCACTGTGGCTCTTAAAATCTCACGAACGCAGGATGATTTGTTCCTTTTTGCGCAGCATGACTACGAGAAGAGCAAATCCAGACACGACCAGGAGGAGAAGCTCATCATTACTGCATGGTACAACATGGTAAGTGTACAAACACATACAAATATGAAGAAGGCTTTTTATGGTTCCTCTCAGTGATTTTCATGAGCCTTTTGTAGTTGTTAACAACCTTTGGGTTTATGAAACTGGAAAATAGTTTTGAGGCCAAACAAGGATTTTCTTTACTGGAAAGATGGATTTGCATGAGACACAAGTCCTTACACTCCATTCTTTTTCACACCCACACCCGATTCTTTGCTCTTCCTTTGTCCTTCCCGGTCTCAGGGGATGGCGCTGCATCAGAGAGTGTCTGGCGAGCGGCTCGGTCCCTCCAACCAGGCCATGTCCTTCCTTGCCCAGCAGAGGCTGTCCACCAACGCCAGGAGAGGCCTGGTACGCCACCATCCCAGATAAGACGTCCGGGCCGGAGGACAAACCTGCTGAAAGGAAGCAGAGAGAAGACGAGGTGATCCACAGTGGACTTCATCTGGACTCTCTATACCTTTTTTGCCTTTATGCCTTTTACTGGATCGCTGCACCTCAGAGAGTGTTCCTCATGCTGCTACTGCCCCCTGCTGGCTCATGATGGTACGAGAATGTTTATTTTCTCCGTGGAGCCCCAGAGGAGAGAGCTTCTACTGTGTTTAACTCTGTGTTTGAAACAGAAATAAACAGTGGACGGAGTTGTAGCGCCTGAAGAGAGGCTGTCTCACCTTTTAAGGTGACTTTTATTTGCTCTTTAGCCTCCTGTTTCTTTAAGGTCTCTTTTAATTTTATTTTATTTTTTTGTCATTTTATGTTATACGACCGAATAAAATGTGAACTAGTTTTGTCTAGGTTACAGTTAAAATGTGTTAGACAAGATGAGTTATTAGGGGTATTACAATTACTACTGTAAGTGCTAAAGAAGACTTAAAGCTCAGAAAACAGATCACATTCAGTCGTTAGTGCATCTACTTGGTTTCGTTTTCTTCTCAGCTTTTCTTTTTGTCTTCTTGACCGTGTGTTTTGAGGTTCGTTTTTTGTTGTAGTTTGAAGGACCTCAAAGATGTAAAGACAATGAGTGTGTTGATGGTTTTAGTCTTCTTTTTTCCCCCTCTTTGTATTCACTTGAATCATTTTCTCTAAACTTAATATTCATAGTAAGAAAGTGTTTCCCAAGATACACCAGAGCACTTTCCTTGAGGGGTGGGTTTGTTCAGAGCCTCTCAGAATACTTCAAATACTCCCTCTGTGGATGAGACTGAGGCTTGAGATATTGGCAGTGTCAGCTCCTTCTCAAATAGATCGAAGTTAAAGAATGCGTCACACTGCAGGCTCATTTTCATGTGGCTGGTGATAATGTGACACGTGCATATGATTCTTCTTAACGTTCTCATTTCTCGCCTATAAATTTGATTATTACGTCCAAGATTCATTTTTTTCCCTTTCGCTCTTTCCAAAGATTGAAACAGGGTGTTGTTCGTGGCTTGGACCATTTTTGCACTCATCACTTTAGAGTCTAAACTGATGTTAATTTAGGCAATTGAATGCCTCCTACTTTATCACAAAGACTGGAAAACCAATACACGACGCGATTGAGTCCATAATGACAAAAACACTAAAACTAATGACTCCGCTAATGGCTGTTTACCGCTGCTAGACCTAATTTACAGTTGAACTGAACTGGAAGGATATGTATTCATCAATACCCTGGAATTCTTTTGTTGTGTGTTGACAGGAAGTCAGAGGCGGACATGAAGGGTTGAGCCTGTAATAGATTTCACATCAACACTACGGCCGCCTGTATTCACTACTTATTCATTTTCTTTTTCAGCAGATGTAGTCATTCTAGTCTGTCTCATATCAGAGCTGCTGTTTTGTGACTTGTACTTGGTCCCTGTGATTGTTTGTGCTATGGCCTACACAGACCAGAATCCTGCTGTTGTGTGCACACGTTTTTATTTTGATGTTTCATTCTGAGTTGATATTTATGGTGTTAAGTCACTGTGTTTGCTGCACATTTGCATGGCTTGACGGGGTTAAGTTTAAATGGTCTGGTGGGTTATGGCATAGTGTGCTTCACACGGGGATCTGAGGCAAGTTAAAGATTTGTAGTCCTGTCTGTTCTACTTTTGCACTACAAATAAATTAGATCTTAAGATAACAGATGGGGCTCTGGTGTTGTCTTTACCACTACATTTAAATTAAACGGACTAAACCATTTTTAAACCCGTATCCAGAAGGATCTGAGAAAGAAGACTGACCCAGGTTTTATCACCGTGGTCCTTCTAGTGGGTACACTGTCAGGATCTAAAGGCCAAAGTGATTAGTCACACTCATCACATCCTCTGAGCAAAGCATTGTTCATCTATTACAGCACTTTCAACAAACATGTCTCAAAGACTTGATAACCGGCCTACCTAAATCTAACAAGCCAACAATGAATCACTCAACAAAACCACGTATAACAAAACAAAACACACAACTCGTTTTCCCACGTTTGTGGGGACTTCTACTGACAGACCAGATCCTGACACTAACACTTGCCTTTTTTCAACAATTTATTATTACAAAAATGAAACCATTGGCAATATGTATAAAGTGGTTTTTAGATATTTGTGGAAAGTTCATGGGGACCTCTACTGACAGACAGACCATATACTGACACACACAAACTATATTATATTAGTAATATTACAATTTAGCATCCAGCTTTTCTTGCAATGCATTTCAGCTCTTAGATTATGTAGGTAATGCAGTTCAGTTTCCAATTCTGGCAATTTATTTCACATATCTGCATTTTCATCTCTTTAACTCTCAAAGCGATTAAGTTTAATTTCATGCATGTCAACATCCAGCTTTTACAGTATGACCGTTAAACGTCCAGCTTTTCTAGCAAAGTATTTCAGCCCTACGCTTCTTTAGATGATGGCGTTCAGCTTCCAGTGCTATTTGCATTTCCCGCAATGATTTCAAAAGCATTTCAGCTGCCAGCTTTCACACGCATTTTCTGCAAGAAATGCGGTCTTCTAGCTGTTGAGCGTTCGTTTCACTTCCGGCACAGCAGGGGGCGCCACGGCCGCAACGTAACGTCATCAAGACAAACTAAACATGGCCGACAGCAACTGATGGACGGCGAAAGTTAGCGAAAAGCGTCGGTAAAATCTGCGAACCTCCTGGTCTGAGCTGCAGGTATTCGAGCTTGGTTGCGCACGTCGGCTGTATTATTATTTTTGGATACGTCCCACGTGGAGTTTGTTCGTCCGTGAAGGCCTCACTGAACTGGGCATTAGCCCGCAGTATTAGCCACGTTAGCAGCGCTCCTTTTGTTTTGTTTCAAAGGGTCACATTATACGTTAAAAGGCTGACATTGTGAAGCTTTTTTAAACATTTTTATTTAGCCTTTCTTTTTAAAAAACTACATGTTTTTCCGAACTGGACTGTGTAACTATTCACTTAGACTCCGGGGCCTTTTGTGTTGCGTTTGTGGTCCAGCCCGTCTTGCGGCGCGTCGGCAGCGCTACTGATTTAAGGCCAACTAAGCAGCAAAGCCATACTTTTCAGAAGACGGAAACGTACTCGCGTTGAGCCGCAGGACGGAGCCTGTTTGTGAACATTACAGCCGGGAGACATGGATTCCAAGCGCGCGCACGGAAACCCTCAAACGAGCGGCGGCGACTCCAGCTGCGACAGCCCCGCGTCCCCCTCCGGCAGCCCCTCGAGCAAAACCCCGCTGCCCGGGGGAAACGCTTTCGCTAACGACGGCAGCTTCATGGAGATGTTCAAGAAGAAGATGGAGGAAGAGAAGAGGAAAACGGAGATGCCGCAAACAGGTGGAGAAGCGAGAGCCACCGAGCAAGGACAGACTTCAGTGGAAAAGAAGCCCCCTCCCGTGACGAGCTTTGTAAGGGGTTTGGCAGTTGTAAGATGAGATAGCAGTAGTTCAGCACACATCCAAACTGAACCACCATGCACTGATTGACAGTCTTACTCTGACACTTTAGCATTTCACACACATGCCAGTGTCTTTGTTATACTTGCATTATTGTATGAACACTTTGTGGCAACATGTAATATTTGTAGACCAGTCGAGACTTAGGGATGCTCCCCACTGATGGTTTCGCTGGTGGTGCGGCAAGAGACTAAAATGTAGACCTTCTGCTCTGGTGTAGTCTCCTTCATTGGCAGTCCCTCTGCAAGGGCTCCTATAACGGTTTCAGTCTTCTATCCCCTAACCCAGGTGGGGAAGCGCAGAGGCGGTGTGTTCCTAAAGACCGGCATGGTTGCGAAGAAGCAGAAACACGACACAGAAGTGAGTGGGGTTTGGTGGCCGGGTGTCACTTTTGAACAGTGTATTTTTTTGACTCTGCTGTTATTTAACCCTGTCCTCCTCCTCCTCCTCCTCCTGCAGGTTGAGCCAGGCAAGAGCAATGCTTGGTCAAAGTACATGGCTGAGGTCAAAAAGTACAAAGCCCACCAGTGTGGCGACGACGATAAGACCAGGCCTCTGGTCAAGTAGGTCCCACAAACAACTGTTTTGAGGGAGAAACCATCTGGGAGAAGCTCCAGGAGGGCCGGCCAATCCTGACCTTCTCACTCTGCCGGTTTAAGTTACCCTTCACATTAAGTGTTTCACAAACTGCTTAGATTGACAGGCCTTTTCCTCTTTTTGCATTGTTTTGTTTTGTTTTTGTCTTATTTGTTGGACTCTGGTGTCAAAAGGTGTTTCAGCAAGTTCGCGTACGTTTTGATCATTGTTAAATATTTTCAAATTTGTCATGTTAGGGTTGATTGATAATTGAATTTTGATTTAATAGCCAAATCAAGGTGTCAATTAAATCTACACTGCCCATTAATGTGTGGTGTTGTGCCTCCGTTTTATTGGATTGTGCTTCTTTAGACTCATGGCTTTAAGTATTTAAAGTGTTTCAGACTTGCATCAAACGACTCCATTGTGAAGGGAAAGATTTTAATTAAAAGTAGGTTTCGAGATCTATACAGAAACAAACTCATTCAAGATTTCAAGTACAATGAAAAAGTGTACAGCTCTCGAAGAAAACCTCAAATTCAATTTGCAGTTTACATTTCTTACAGGTATCAGTGATAATTACATTATGATAAAAACAGCACCAAATAGATACACTGACCATGCATCAGAGAGGGAGGAGACATACAAAAGGCACACTTTCAATCCCACCAACCAAACACATTCAAACCCTCACGCACACACGCTCACCTAAAAATCCCATTCATCCGTTTCTCCCTGTCCACAGTGATATAGGTCTATCTGTAAACATTGACAAACTGCTATTTGTCATTTCATTTAACAATTCTATGAAGAATAGTATTTAAAATGTATCAAATCATTGTAAAAAGTTATATTTAACTGTGGTATTCATGAAACGTTGAATTGATCTTAAGTGTAACCCAGTCCTCATTTCAGACCCCCTTTGCAAGTGGTCTGTCCATCCGACACCCAAAGTCACGCTCCGTCCTGATTTGTCCCGACAGTTTGTCATTTCATAAGACAGCGTCCGCTGGGCACTGAGTCCTGCTGTATCATAGAGTCTTCTTCTTAGCATCTCCTCCCTGGCTTTGACTGACATCTGGACAGGAATAATACAGTTCTTGAAATGTCAGTGAAAAGCATTGATAGACAGAAAAACAGATTGAACGACAGCTAAAATGACTACATTAAAAAAAAGGCATGCTGCCACCAACAGACGAGCAGAGGACAGACCAGGACCACACGGAAAGGGACAACCCGAGACAGAGGACACCAGACACATTTGAAAGGACAAAAGCAAGGACGGAGCGAATGGAGCAGGCTTTGAAGGTGGAGGGAGGCTCAGATTTTACCTTTGAAAGCGAGCTGCAAGTGAGGAGGCAGAGCAACCTGAGACCCTGAATGGAGACTCTTATACAGATCTGAGGAGACAGGGAGGGGGGGAGAGATGAGGGAGGAACAGATACCAACCAAAACACGGGAGAGGAAAAGGAGGGGGGGAAAGTGGAGAAGGAGGAGGGCCAGAAGGAAAAGGGGGTGAAGGGCAGCCAAACAGGAGGGGGGAAAGACAAGAAGTATGAGGCCAAGTGAATGACAGGTGGGGAAGATTGACATCATTTTGTTAGAGAGCAGAAAAGAAAAGCGAAAGAGAATTTTGGGGAGATGAAGCAAACAAAATGGAACAATGTCAAATAGGAGAAAAATCACAATTTACACCTGGACACACAATATGGTGATATAACAAATGATGCTGTAACATTTAACACAAAACAAGGCCTAAACTCGAACAGCAGTGAAACCTACACAGACCTAATGTGGCAAAACATGTCACTATTTCAATTAAATCACAATATTTCCCCACGTTAAATTTATACTCAGTGCCTGACGCCAAATTGGGATGTACGTGTGGTGCGCAATGTAAATGTCATCAGTATACAGTGCAGAGTACTTCTGTTTCTGCCCTGCGTGCATCACTCACTCAGGGTAGAGAACGTTGCATTGCTACTGGCTGCAGAGCCACCGGCTGCTGCGCTGGAGCCTGCCGCGCCCAGCGGGGGCAGGTTCAGCAGGGGGAACTGGAAGGGCATGGATAGGTTCCCCATCATCCCAAAGCCCAGTGGAAGAGACGAGGCTGAGCCGAGCAGACTGCCACTCGCTGTTGTGGAGACCTGAGCAGGAACACGGGGGGTTCACAGTCTTACAAGTTTAACACCAACTGCAAATTCAAGATGCGGCAGAAAACACAGAAACAGGGCAGGAATGTGGAGAGCTCCTCCACAGTGCCTCGTTCTGATAAACCCACATGTCCATATGCGACTTTAAAGCTCATTCAAATCACATAATATAAAGTGCACACACACACACCTGAAGTGTTACTGAAGTATTAGAAACAATACTCCAATATAAAACTACTCGATTACAAGTAAGTCTGTCTTTAACATAAAGTATTATCATCAAAAGCAAGAGAATTGGCCCGACCGTATTCTTCTGTTTACTATATTATGTAATTATTGTTACTGAGGCATTAACATAAGCAGCATTCTAGAGGGAACTGATGTTTACCACTACATACTGTGCAGCTACTGTTGCCTAGTTTCATCTGTAACAGGTTATCAGAGTGGGGGTGGGGCTCAGTGAAGAGAACCTAAATGTGTGTGATCTGTTTAAAGAGATATAGTCACAATTCTTTTCTTATAGTCTTCCTCATATTGCTGGTTTTGTCTGACAGTCAAAGATATTCAGTTTACTATGACGCTAATCCACACAATGGAAGATTGAGAGCTAGTAAATGTTTTGCTTGAAAATCTGTTGATCGACTAATCGGTTCTTCTCTAACATACTCCTCATAATAACAGACGAATCTGAATCTGCGCAGCGACTACAGCCGGCAGGTAAATGTAGTGACGGAAAAAGTACCACGTAGAGTAGAAGCATAAGATGGAAGTAAAGTTCCTCAACACTGCACTGAACACGAGTAAATGTACCGAGTTCCAACTGCTACTCATCACTAGTTGTGTTACCATGCAGGTCATTCTGGCTGGATTTGCAGAGGTTCTGGGCCTTCTGTCTTCCATCCCAACACCCTGAAGGTCAATGGATTTTTTTTATAAGCACTCGACGGGTTGAAAACTGACATTTAATAAATTCAAGTCTTTTCTAGAGGCTACTCTGACATTATATTAAGCCGCATTATTTATTCTCCTTCCGAATCCAAAAGAAAACTGCTCACATTGAGGTCTCTCCTGAGTTACGCAGGACGCAGTCTCTGGAAGTCCACGTTGCCATTGATACTTGTACGTGTAAGTGAAAGAGTAAATGTGTCCCTGTTCGCCGAATGCTTTCAATTTGAATAAAGTTAGTAAAGTGGACATGCTGGCTGTACAAACCTGTGGCAACTGAGAGGAGACAGAGGACGACGGGACAGACACGACCGGCTTGGCCCCCTGAGGTGTCCCTCCCCCGGGCCTCTGACGCTGGCCTTGGTTGGCAGAGGCCGTTGTGGGGGAGGCACTGGATCCTGAATGCTTGCTTATGGATATGGTGTTTATAAGGCTGGTGTTGGTGGTGCTGTTGTTGGGGGTCTTCTGGCTGCCTGGAGGAGCATAGCTGCCTTGCCCTGGCTTGGCTGCTCCTCCTTGGGCACCTGAGAACTGCGGGCGGAACCCTGCCGGGTTTTTGGGGGCGTACTGGTGTATGGAGGGGGTTGCCTGAGACCTGGGGCTCACGACCAAGTTGGGGGTGCGAGGAGTGAGTTTGACGATCGGAGGGATGCTGCTGTGAGTGGACTTGGTGAGGGTGGCGTGCATAGGGGTGATGAAGTTAGACTGAGGCCGGGGCTGGGGCTGAACTCCAGGCAGCGTCTGAGAGAGGGAGGGGGAGGATTTACTCTGGGCGGTCTGGGGCAGGCGCGGCACCTGGAAGGTCTTGAGGGTCAGGTGTGAGGGGGGTGGGAGGGCGTGTGGCCGCGACTGAGGCGATGTGATGATGAGAGTGTCACCACTGGTGGCTTTATTATTATTGCTGCCTTTGAGGAGGCCAGACGGGGGAGTGGACACCCCCGCCTTTAATCCTGGGGGCACCAGCGGAGACGCGGTGGGTGGTGGACGCGATTTGAGTGACGGCGCTGAGGCGGGCATGTTGGCTTTAGCCACACCCAAAGTTCTCTGAGTGTTCAGCACCGAGTGTCTGTGCGCCTGCACCGTGCCCTTAATCACCCCCATCCCATCCACCCTCACCGAGGGCAGAGGAGAGGACGTGATGGAGGGAGGCCGGGACTGAGAGGTGGAGGAAGACGAAGAGGTAGAGATGTAGTGAGGTGCGTTGGAGCTGGGAGTGCTGACGGAGTTCTTTTTCTGCTGCTGGATGAGGGGCGAGGCGTGGAGAGAAGAGGGGTTGGTGGCGGTCTTGGGTCCGTCTGGGGACGGGGGGCTGTCCCCGTGGGCCAGGCCCTTGGCTGCGTTACCGAGGATGGCGAGGGCCTGGGAGATGGAGTCCAGGCAGGGAGCCGTCAGGTCCTCGTCGAGGGAATCGAGACAGATGGGCTCAGAGGGAGACTGAGGCGGTCGCTTGGCAACCTGGGCTGCAGGAGAGGGAGTGGCGCCTGCTGAAGGCGTGGGCCGCTGAACCCACACAGCCTCCTGGAAGTACACAACACACACATTTACACAAACTATATCACACCCTCAATTTATCACACGTGTCCATGTCTTATTTAAGGATAGGAAATAATATTTAAATCTCTAATCATTCTTCCAATCTCTACTGCATTCTAACGCTGCAATCACACATGCTGATGTGAAGCAGGAGGCGGTTATGTTAATATACAAGTCGAGTCTAACCTTTGGCTTGGCCTTGGGAGTGGAGACCATCCTTTTCTTTGCTCTGGAGCAAAAAAAACAACACGAGTGAGTGAGAACGAGCTAGACGAGTCAGAGCTAGTTAGGAAATGGGTGGATAATAAGTCACATGACTCACGTGTAGCCTGTGAGGTGACCATGAGCCATGATGCTCTCTTTGAAAAGTATCCTGTAAACAGAAAAACAACATGTCGGAGATATCAGTAGCCAGCATGTAAAGCTACTGTTGAAGAGATAGTTAGAAAAAATCTAATAACTAAATAATGTTAGCAGGACACACACCTGGCCTGCATCCAGCCTTTAGGCCAGAGAGGTTTGACTTCGGTCTCCATGAAGGCTTTGAGGTAGTTCTCGAGTGACAGCGAGTTCTTGCCCTCCAGCTCGTAGCAGCTCAGCTTCACCCGCACCAGGTTACACAGCAGCAACCTGGAAGGACACGGGATCTCCGGTCACGTCTCCATCGCCACAGAGGGAAAAGCGATTGCATGAGAAGTGAAGCGAAACTGACCTGAGTTTGTCGTCCCAGACAAACTTCTTTCGGGGGCCCATCACCCTCTTCCCCGGTTTCTCGTCGTCGTCGTCCTCCGACCCGTTCTTCTCTCCCTCCCCAGACTGCTGCCTGTCAAACACAGACATCAATCATGTCGATGAACGATATGGAGGGAAATACGTTTAAAAAAGGAAACGAACAGTGAGGGACAATCTGCGATCAGCTGTCTGGACAAGCGTCCTCACTTTGCCACTTTAGCGATGCAGTCCATGTTGTATCGGGCGATCTGCTCCGGCATCACGCTGCACACCGCCAGCTTCAGCTTCAGCAGGGGCGTTCGAAGGCGGTCGTCCTGGGTGACGAGGATAAGCACAGTCAAGAATCTCACACACACATTCCGCATGGCGCACACGCATCCTAAATATAGAATGGGATAACGGGCACAGAGCCAGCGGATACCGCAGCACAATGACTTTCACAGTTACATCGCTACTGATGATGGGATTCTTTGGTCCGTGTTACTACGGGCCTCCTGCATTATGCAAAGTCTAGCCATCCAGCTCTGCCGAGGACTGCATCTCAGCAGTCCCCCAGCAACTGCATCGTGGCAACGCTTCTCGTCCTCGCGTCTTAAGATGAATCGGACTCCTGCACACCTGTATGTTGAGGCTGAGCTTCTTAAGGCGCTTGAGCAGGGCTTCTTTATTGCAGGGCACAAAGGCCTCCAGGTGAGAGTAGACGGCCGAGCGCACCTCCGCAGGCTGCTCCTGGACCTGCAGCTCGATACTGCCACGCACAGAGACATGAGGAGATGTCATTTACACCGGCTGTGTTGTTATTTGTACAAACTGAAAATGGGGGTGGTACTCACTCCAGCAGGATGTTGTTCATGTCCAATGTGAAGAATTTCTTCCTGCCCTCTTCATCGAACAGACGCGACGCCTGTGTCAAGGAGACAAGCATTAGACACAAGCAACGTCTTTGTCCGTCCCGTTTGTCCTGAGAATGAGTCGCAGACGTGACAGCGACACTGAAATGTTGAACCTCTTTGTGCCAAATACTGTCAGGAGGCTTCCTGCAGCAGATCGTTCCAAATCAGATTTAATTTACACTACATCTTCAACAATTAACCACTTAATTAATTAGCTGCTCAAAAGAAATTAAATTTTGCCACTATTTTCTTAACCGATTCATCATTTCAGTTACATGCTCCGAGTATGGTTTGTTTTTCTGCTTATTGTAGGTTTATAACGTAATAACTTGAATATCTTTGAGTTTTAAATTGTTTAGACGTTTTAGATTTGAATATGTAATTTTAGGCCGGGATATAATGCACTTCTTCACTACTTTACTTCTTTTGATTAGTCGGTTAATCATTAAAATGTCACAATCTGCAGATGAATCAACAATGAAATGAATTGTTGGTTGCAGCCCTGATCTAAAAACACGTGACCCGGTGAAACATTGAGGTTCGTACCGCTCTCAGGTCTTCAATGCGCTTTGTGAGCGGGCCCGGGAGTCCGCTGGGCAGAAGAGGGGGGGGCATCACGGTGCCCTGTGACACTCTGCCACCGCCTGCTTTATGTCCCATCCCGAAGGAGCCGTTCTCTCCCTGCCCTGGACTGGAGGGCTGAGGAGAGTCCAGCATCGCAAAGTCCAGGTCACCCATCATGTCCTGCAGAATGTCGTTATTGGCCGAGTCGAACAGCGACATCACGGCCGGGTCGGCAGCCAGGTCGGTCATGTTGGCCACGTTGCAGTCGTTGCTGCCAGCAGCCTTGGGGTGGGCGTTGATGAGTGCACTGTTGGCGTTGGGCACTTTGGTGTTGGGTCGTGGCACACCGCCAGGAACCATGTGCTTCTTGCGCATCTCCTCCTTCTCCCTGGTGAAGCGGCGCAGCATGTTGGCCAGGTGGATGGAGTCCTTCATCAGCTTCTTCCTCTTTTTCTTTTCTGGCCGATGAACATTCATGGATGAAACTCTGCCGGCGCAGAAGGTGCAAGAAGAAAGAAGTATAAGGATGCTGGAAATGAATGAGCACATTTTACCACACAGACGTGTGGAAAGTGTGAAAGTCATTTCCACGATACTTATTGTATGCATGAAAAATACAGGAGAAACAACAAGTCTTAGAGGAAACACTGAAGAAAAACGAAAACCTCACCCAGACTTTGGTACTTTATTCTTTCTGGGCTTCTTGTCCTCCAGAATTCCACCATCTTGCTTTTTCCGACGTTTTTTAATCACGCGCTCCTCGCCGTCTTTCATCTTCTGCAAACAGGTGAAACAAATATGTTGCTTTATCAGTGTGGTATAACAAGTCATTTTCAGTGCAGTAAAAAAAAAAAACAATCTTTCTCCACATATTTGAGTATTTCATGTGATTGGTCTGCCTGTGTGTGTGCAGAGAAGCAAGAAGCTACCTTAAAGTGGTTATCCTCCGTGCCTGCGTTTTCTCCCTCTGAGTCAGATGCCGCTCTGAACTGCAGAGTGCCTGTGTTGATGTAGAAGCCTCCATGTTTTGTGGTGAGAGAGGCCGGGACCAGCTCGTCGTACTGAGGCCAGGAGAGAAGTATAATTATTGTTAGTTCTCTTCTACATCGGCTTTTACCACCGCATAGAAAAACAACAACTGTTGTACCAAATGTATTCCACATAATACTTAACTGTATGCACATTGTGCACATTTTTGCAATATACTGTTTTTTTAAGTTAGTATACAAGAAAGTTGTGCACTTTCACAGATGCTACAATAACACTGGATTCTGTTTTCTAAAATCCTTCTGAAGCTGTTGCACAGTGCAGTGCAGCAGTGATGACCTCACTTCCATTGCACACTGCATTGTGGGACAATACCTTCCGTTACCGCCACAGTCAAAAAACAAACAAAATGAATCAAGCAAAACTAACAACTCAGTATAGTATACTTAAAGGGCAAGTCCGGTATTTTGCAACCTGGGCTCTATTTCTACATACTTTGCGGTTGAAATGACCAGTAGTTACCAAAGGCACCATGGTCAGCTAGGCCACCAGATTGCTGACTATTAAGTGACGACAGATGAGTAACGCAGAGAGGGATCAGTGTGCGTTATCAAAAAGGGAACTCACCGCCTCGGAGTTGTCTATGAAAGGGTCGGTCTCATCGTAGCCATAGCCAATGTCAATGAGATCCTGCATCCTGTCCTTTTTCTTCTTCTTTGAGATGCCGCCCTACAAACAGAGGGAGCGCACCGGAACCAAAAACATTAAAAATACATATTAGACGCCCTTCTACATGCACAACATCCACACGGTCACAGCTGGAACAATATGTGCGCACATCTTAAGACTACAACACTCACATATCTGTTCTCAAACTTCTTGGCCAGCTGTTCTACCTCTCGTCTCTCCCTCTCGTCGTCAGCAAAGGGGTCGTTGGGGTCCAGCAGAGGAGTGAGTCCTTTGGGGACTGTTGAACCTGCATGCTTTACCTGAGGAACACAAGGAAATTGGCAAAAGGAGTGAAATGGTCAGTCAGGTCTTTTTCTGTAAAGGTGCACTCCACCAATTTTATACATCACAATCAGTTTACTCTCCACGAGGAGCACTACTTAGCCTGTGAAAACAGTCGTATAATGTCCTCTGCAGCTCTTGAGGGAGCAATTTCAATTTTGAAAAGGTCTGTATTACAATCTGGGGGGGCGTGGAGTTTGCAGGGTGTGGATATTTTGCCGGATCCATGTCATATTGGTTCACATCAACATCCAAAGTGTAACTACAGCCAGGAAACTGTTTTCTTCTGAAAGCTTCGTTGTATCAGACTCAAAATGGAGCAAACAAAGTTTCCTAACTAGCTCTGACTCAAAGTGCCAAAGTAAATATTATGGATATAGCGTCACATTGCTCAGTATCTGTAACCCTCGCTAGACCAACTCTGTAATCATTCAACTGTCTTGAGTTGTCCTGTGTCCCCTGCAAGTGGTAAACATGGGGATTTCTCCCATCTGTACCATCCATCCTGTATGAAAGACCTGAATGCAGCATTAACCAGGCAGGGGGGGGGGGGGGCTAACAGAAGAGGAGGGTCCAGTGTTAATGGGGGTTCAGTTATACAAGGGACTACAAATAAAGATATCTCAGCATCTGCTTTCCCAATTTTTTATTTCTCGCAAGAACCCCAATTTTATGGAAAATATAACACCAAAACCGCCGGTTTATCCCTTTAACATGCAACATTCATCCTAAACACTGATTCATTTCCTGTCTTAATATCCCAGTGCAGCGTCATAATAAATCAATATTGAGTGAATATTGAGCATAACACTGCTGGGTGGCTCATTAACACCACACACAAAAGTAACTAACAACATCTGTAAGCGGGATCTCTCCGCCTCACAGACACAACACTCCTGAGGTGATGCCGGGTCTAGGCCCCTCCTGTTTGCATCATGGTGCCCGCCGTGTGTCTCTACTGTCTCCGTCCTCACCTGAGTAAGAGTTGTGTTGACCAGCTCGCCGTAGTTGAACTCCGCAGACGCTCGTTCGTTGGGCTCGGTCAGGGGGAGGTTGAGGCGGACGGTGGGTTTCGCCTCCTCGGTCTCGGCGGCGCCTGCTTTCGCGGTAACGTTACCGAACAGAGCTCCCCCGCCAACCGCCGACCCGACCGCCGCGGCACTTCCACCTCCATCTTTCCCAAAAGTGATGTCGACGGCCTCGTCTTCGCGGCGGCGTTTCTTGCTGGACTCCGGGGTCGGCGGCGAGGTGTTGAAGGATGAGATGGTGACGAACGGCACTTTCCTCGGCTCTGCCATTTGACGCCCTCCGTCCGACGACCTGCCACGCAAAACGGGGAGCGCCGCACTCCTCTGAGCCGCCGCTGGGCTGGAAAGCTAAACCTGGAGATGGTCGACAAGTACAGCTAGCTAGCTAGTTGCTCTGCTAGCTAGCTTCCTCAGACTGAGTGCTGCAGGCAACACAATTACTTTTGTCTCCTCTACGCCCGTATTAATCCATATAGTAGTATCCCTGGCACCGACCCCGTCACCTAAGAGGGACCTAAACTGTGGGAAATCGCAGTTTTGAGTGCTTCCATTAAATCGGTGGTTAGCTACCGCAAGGAGGATTCTGTAGTAGCCATCTTGATCATTATTATCATTATTCAGTGGCTGGGCGTGCGCATGAAAAGAAAGCGGAAGCCGGGAGAGGAAAGGGAAGCGTTTGTCCAATGGCAGAGCTGAAACACGCCCACCTGACAGACTAGCGCGAATGTGGAGGAGATGATTGTTCTGCACAGGCGGGATGTCCGGATCCCCTGAATGCCTCTCTACTGTTTACTACAAGGACAAATGATATGTTTAATAGTTTTTCTTCCCTGGTTGCTGGTAAAATCCGGAAAAGGAACATTTCGTTCCCTCATTCACCCTAAAGCCAAAGTTGTGCTCTTCTAAATGAGTGAAAGTCTCTCTTCTATTGTCATGACAATTGGCAATACAGATGCAGAGATTACAGACCATGTTATTTTTATCGTACTATTGTCCATATTTGGGATCACACTTAAATGTCTGAATTAATACTAACGTTAACAACCTTTACACTAGAAAATTGTTTTTACAGACAGGGATTTAGCATTTGTCATGTACAGTACCAGTCAAAAGCTTGGACACACTTTCCCATTCAAGTGGATGTTTCATTTATAACTAAAAATGGCAAGGAGTGGAAATGCATACTTTAATATGTATGATTGGTAAAAGCCCCAAAACTACTCTTTTAATCACGACAATATGGTCTGATTTAACCTTGGTTTATTTGTATTGTTTGACGTTTTCAGCTATGTATTAGTGTTGGTTTATTTGTAGGTTACATGTTTCTGTCCATCTGCTCACTCTTCTTTCTGGTGAAGCTGATGTCACTAACAACGTGTCATGTAAGTATGTGATTACAATAAAGAGAGGGAAAAAAACTATTTACTACACTGACAAAACAGAAAACTGTATTCCCTCCTGCAAATGCAACATTTTAATAACAATAAAGTTTGGTGAAAACACAGAAATTAAGTGATTTCATGTCAATTAAACACACTTATTGATCTAATAAACTTAGTGTCACAGTAGCAGAAGTACAAGAACAGATGTAGTCTACATCAACAACACAAATAACACAAAGTCAACCCGTGACCTCTCATCAAAGGTTCCATATTTCAATGACCTGTGAGTACTTCATGAAAGCAAAAGAGATTTGTCTTTCCTTGTCAGGTAATTTTATTTCTAATTTTTAGAGGCTCCAAGGTTAAAATATACAAAAAAATGTAAATAAAAAGCTACAATAAATATTGTAAAAGTATAAAAGATGGAGAATAAAAAAAGTTTTCTTCCCCTTTCTTTATAGGTATTGAACTTATATACAGCACTGCAGAAGGTTGAATTGTGGGATTTTGGCACTTAGTGATTCATGTGAAAATGAGCTTTTGTCCAGTCTTAATGCTAGAGTCCCTGCATGAGCAACACCATCTGAAGAGATGTATATAAACCATGCTTCAAACACATTACTTTGTCTAGCACTTTCTTAAAAACAGAAAGGCAAGAAAACTGTGTGTTGCACTAAGAGCATGTTCCTTTCAAGTTGCAGGTCTAACTATTCTTACTCGGCTGTAACCCTGCGGTGTCCATTAAATTCAGAGCACATAACATTTGGGGTCAGATCATTTAAATGAAAAATGCCATCTAGTGTGTGAAGTGCTCTGGATCTATACTAGTATCCAATATGGAAAGCACAGCAGTCGTGTCAGCATTGTCCCCTTTCACTTGTATTGTGCCGACAGAACTCAGCCACACACACCTTTATAGTGAAATGACCCATGTTATTTGTAATTAATGTAGTTCTGACTAAATCATGATGCATTTATTTATTAGTCATTACACCTTAAGATAGAAAGTGGTATTGAGGGATATGCACAAATTCCACTAGATTGATCACATCGTCTTCAGCTGCATTTGATGTTGAGGGGAACATTACAGCAACCTTCAGTAAATAAATGAACCAACAGAACAAAATCCAAGTGTAAAAAACACTTTTATTGTTGCCATAGTCAACGATTTAAGACCAATCAGAAGTGGCACCACCCCACTCAGTCGCCTGGGCAGTGGGGGCCGTGGACCAGTCCTCTGTGGCAGGCTGAGTACTCCAGTCCTCTGCTTTGGGAGAAAAAAAAACAAAATCACTTAGCATTGGGTGGAGAATTAAATACCTCCAACATGTGCAGATAATGTGAGATCCCATCTAACCTCACCAGAAAACACTTCACCTGTCTTTGCTACAGCTGGAGCGGCTGTAAGAAAGTCCGACAGGTCAGTGCCAAATAAGGTACAAACATTGCTGTTATGTCAGGTTTGAATAAAGAAATTTGGTTTATCAAAAGAACCGGTTCTTACGTGCAGGGAACTGCTGAATGGGCACAGATGGCACAGCCACACCCTCAGACCAGTCAGCCACCTCAGGTTGGGTAAACTCAGCTGCGGGGGCACTCCATTCACCCTGGAACTCCTCCTTTCCAACAGCCTTCTCAGCTGCGGCTTGCTCCTCCTTCTCAATCTGCATTGAAAATGTGAAAATCAGTTAATGTATCCATTATACACAGAAACCTTAAGCCACGGTGCATTTCTCAGGTGTACTGTATGCGTCTTACCTCTTCAGGGTCCCTGTAGAAGTACAGATCAGGCATGACCTCCCATGGGTGCTCCCTGGAGATGGTTCCTCTCATCCTAAGAACCTCCCTGGCCAACATCCACCACATCAGACCCACAGAGTGGTGGCCCTGAAATACAGTCACAGAAAACCAGTATGATGATGATCGTTTCATTATATTCACAGAAGGCATGTAGATCTACAAAACAGTTTGCCTTTGTGTGGCAAGACCTCTACCTCCGGCCCCCCATGAGGTTCAGAGAGGGGAGGTTGAGGCCTAGCATTTTTATTTAGCACACATCCTACACCCAGCACTGCACAGACAGGACAGCGCCGGGCTCTAACGGTGTGCAAGATGCAAGGATTTACTCCAGTATAAACAGAAAACACATTGTTGTCAGGATTAGTCAATGTGTGATTGATCTTTTATTCAGTTGGTCTCACCTTGTTGTTACATGGGATGGCAATGTCCACATATCTCAATGGGGAGTCAGTGTTGCACAGGGCAATGGTGGGGATGTTGACGTAGGAAGCCTCAGTCAGTGGCTGATGGTCAGCACGAGGGTCGGTGACAATCAGGAGGCGGGGCTCCCTGAAAGCTGCCTGGATCTGATTGGTGAATGTACCAGGGGTGAAGCGGCCATGGAAGGTTGTGGCACCGGTGGCAGAGGCGAACTTCAGCACAGCTCTCTGAAGTGGTCAGAAAGAATGAGTTATACTTAACATCTGTTAAATTCTGATGATTTTTTTCATTTGACAATTTCAACTGTGGCTCAGGTCACTATCAAACTCCAGTCATGGGACGACAGTCCTAATGGTGTTAGCGAAAACCCGGCCCGCTCAATCTTGCACACTTCCGACACCTGAACACCGACATCAGTGCCCGGCTTTAACAGTGTGCATATCATCATCATCATCATCATCCTACTAATGCCCCACATACAGTACAACAGGACAATTTAGTCAGTGTTTTACTGTACCTGTCCAGTGTTCCTGGAGGAGATGACGCACACATCAGCTGGGTTTTCAATCGCAACAATGGCCCTTGCAGCCAGCAGAAGCTTCTCCCAGGTCTTCTTCAGGTTAATGATGTACACACCTGGTGATGAGAAAGAACCCCAGAGCATTCAAACACATTCTTACTTCAGTCATTTATAACCTGTAAAAGTAACACCATGGTGGAGAGTGCATTTCCACCACTCACCGTCGCTTTTTCTCTTGTAGACATACTGATCCATCTGGAAGTCCAAGTTGGTACCTCCCAGGTGGGTCCCTGCAGCCAGGAACTTCAGCACATCCTCCTCCTTCATCTGAAGGACATCCAGACCTCCGGACATCGTGACCACTTTCCCTGCGTTACGAGTTAGATGGGAGAGCTGGGGAATGGATGAAATGGATTGGTCAGGCAATCATGTGTCACGGCAACCACGGCTCAGTGTGTGCAAGCAGTTTGGACAAACTTTGAATGTTGAGAATTACAATCTATTCAAACATCAAGGCTACAAAAGTTTACGTTTGTGAGAACTTAGTCATACTAAAACACTCCAGTAGGATAAGAGGCAGCAACTTGTGGCATCTGGGTTATCGGCGGACGTTAAGATCGTAGGTTCACGACACACCAAGTGTGCGCCCACTTCATCTTATTCTTACATCTCTAATGGCACATTGGTGAGTTTATTTAATCTTGGCAAGCTGCGACTATGAAGTCTGACCAGTATTTACAGAGTCGGGCGCGAGGGGAACACTGCGAGATGAGCGCGTGTCAGTGGCTAGCAAGCTAGCTATGAACGTTAGCATGATAAATTTTAGGATAATTTCAGACAATAAAGACGCAACAGCCGGGACTTGTGCTGCCCTGCTGCGTCCTTTATAGTAAACATATTATTACTTTGCCTTATTGGCATCATTTAAAGGTTTTTAACCAAAATACGGCCGTTAAAAACTCACCACGAAACAACGCCGTATGGAAGTCTGACCACACGGTGAAAAAGAGGGCGCTGGGAGGAAATGACGTAGTATTTATATAAAATTTCCAAGCACGTGATTGGTTGGTTATTGCGACTGTGGGGTGGTGTATTTCTGCAGGTTCGCCACTAGGTCGTGTTTAATGCCATGTGTTGTAATGATGGTGGCAGCGGTAACCAGAGGTCGTATCCCATATTAAGACAATGGAGATGGAAAGACCATATTAAGAAAATGCTGAGACGCTGACTTCTCGGTGAAAGACTGACCTGTGTTGCAACAATATTTGCTAGAGATAAAGAGTCCCAGGCAAAGGGAACATATGTACACAATGATGACACAGTGGGTTGAGAAATAATTTCAATGAAACGTGTATAATGTGCTGAAAGTTGTCCATTGTACTGCAATTTACCGACACTACAGATATTTAAAAAAGTCAATATTGAATGGAGACTGAGCAGACACACTGATAGATAAGGTGGTTAATTGGTAATGATGTGTTGATCCAAAACGTAGGTTTAGGTCGTGTCAAGGACATCAGAGGCGATGGATCTTACAAATAAGGCTAAAAAGAAGGAGCGGGTCGATGTGTCACATGGTGGAATAACATGTTTTGGAGATGTTTTGTTCCGAATTGATTTATTAAGATCCATCAAAGACATTGGCTTCCTTTAAATTTGTATTCAGCCTTTTAAACTATGGTCCATCCATAAACTCACACAGACAATATGCCTATTATGTATCTATATTGTATTTACTATGTAATTATATCGTACCTCAATGCAGTCATATGTACATATACTGTATATGTAGATACATAATGACATTGGGTATTTGCTAAATGTGACGTTGCTTATATTGTTTTTTATATGTTTTTTCTTCTCCTTTAGGTGAGTTTATATGTTGTTTGTTGGATTAGAAAAATTGAAATGTTAGTCTCAGTACATGGTCACTGTGTTGTGCTTGTCAACACTTCCAAAGAAAAAAAGAAAAAAAAGAAAACAGTTCCAGTGAAGTTCCATATTAAATGACTAATTTGCCAGTCAACACTGGATGTGACACAGTGGTATATAACTTGTTGAAATGCAGCACAGGTATAATGGAGAGGTTGATGTAACTGATGAACTGCAAACAATATTTGGAGATTAAATGAAAAGTAAGAGGAATGAGTCTTTCTGAAGTTCAGTAGGCATATATTTTCTCAGATAGCTCACCCTACATAGTCTAATGTCTTAGTTTAGCCTAACAACCTGCACACTTTGTCCTTATGTCCTATTTGATATCATGTCACCACTCCCCCTCTGCTGCTTATCTGTCTCACGGTGCTATGATAAGTATTTGGCTTTTATATTGTGGCAGTCTGCTGCAATGTGCTGAGCAATACATCTTTCTAATCTCTTGGAAGTGCCTGTGATAGTTCAGTTCTAGACCCACTCTAGATCCCACTGTTTTACATCCTGTCCAATTCATGAAAGAAAAGTACATATCATGCAGTTCAGGTACCTGAACTTCAGGTTTTAGGATATAAGCTTTTCATTTTTTGAAAAGATTATTCATTTTTACCACTGCTATCTGACCAATAAATAAAGATAACAAAATGATGTATCTGGCTGCCTATTTCTGGTTCTGCACACAAGTAGGACAAATGAGAGACGCTGGGCTGAAGTAAGCTAAAAGTCTGCTTTGTCATGGTGACCCCTGACCAGCCCGGCCCAAGGATTCAGTATGTCATGCAGGCTGTTGAATCATTTTCACTGAAAATATAGTACACACAAAATCAACAAGATTCCGGTTCCACAAAGATATATTGTATTGCTTTATTTTCTTCAACACTCTTAGGCAGAATATTTTAATTTATAGTGGTAAACAACAAATTTCAAAACAAAAATCACAATTTTTTAAGGGAGATGAATGTACCGAGTAAATACTACAAGCACAATACTATGGATTTACAATTACTATTACTATAGCATTGTGTTACTGGAACGGCATTTCTCCGAGTTTAAAAATTGTGCCATGGCAGAACTGCTGGGGGGGGGGGGGGGTTGAACTGTATCTGGGACACTGTCTTGAGTAATGATGGATTGCGTCACTGCAGTCTCTTCGACATCATGTGGATTTGTTGCAAAACCAGAGGCAGGAATTCCCACTGAGGCATTTTGAAAATCTCTGTTTAGTCCAAATACTTATTAAGTATCAACAGTTTTTTACAACTTGTCTCTCTACAGGGTTTTGAAGCACACGGTTCCTGAACTTCAGTCATAAACCAGTAAATCACATTTCATGGAGCAAAATCTCCACATCTCTCTTGTAATGTGCACGTTAGTCATTTAGACAACAAATGTGCACTTTCCTCTATTTAAAGTCATTAAAAGCTGTTGACACTTATGAGCTAAACATCATCAGGTGCATCTCCACTGTGGCAGCTCCTTCCTGTTCACTCATTACCGTCCTCACTCTGTGACTTGACTTTTATCTTCCGTCTTTCACAAGTTTTTCCATCATCTCTCCCTTTCAGGACTTCAGCCCGAAACAGGCCATCATCTGCTCATACACCGTCCACGCCATGGCGGCCATCATGGTCCTCCTCAGAGCCCGCGGAACTGCCCCTCTGAAGAACCCCTGGAGACCATGTTCCTGAGAGAGAGGGGACACGGTGGAAGAATGAGGACAGGCGTCAGATATAATCCTGACGGCTGTTCAACTGGATTTCCCCAGAATGCAACTAATGCTGATCTTGAAATCCTGAACAGCAAGATAATAATAATAATAAAAAAATAATAATAATAAAACACGTACTGACCGGACACTTACAGTCAAAGAGGAGTAAGATAGTTACCATGCAGATGTATCTGACAGCCTCTGTTGTCCTCAGCTGTGGATTCACTTGGACCTGAGTTTTAACCACATCAGCCGGCTGCGTGATCAGGGAGGCCAATACACCCGCCAGGATGCCACAGGTGAAGTTGGCCAGGGGGGCGGAAGCAGACGTGCGGATTTCTTGAAGGAAGACAGACAGTAGGCGTTTCATTTTAATATAGGTGAAAAACAATTCCCTGTTTAGTTTTAGACTTTTACATGTAAAGAGAAAATAAAGCCTAACTGAATGGCGTCTGGGTGTACACTTACCTTTTGGCAACAAGGCCTTGGTCTGGCTGTAGAACAAGACGTAGATGCCAGAGAAAGGAACGTCTCTGAGGAGGGTGGCCACCAGGCCAGAGAACAAAGCTGCAGGACCTTCAGTGCGACACACACTGCGCAGAGCCCCGGTCACACTCCCGTAACTGTACCTGCCACACTAAAACACAACACACACATTTTGTTTAGATTCATACGCAGATAACACACGTGTATCTTATGGACATTCAGGAATTGAGCTAAACTAAAACATAAAGTACACCAAGATACAAACGGCAGGTCTGTGGTCGGTTTTTTGCCTTGCACACCAGTAACTGTTAAAACTCCTGCTACTCTAAGAGCTAGCTGTGCTTACTTCAAAGCGTGTCTTGATGACAGTGACCGGCAGCATGAAGACACCTGCCACTGCCCGGGCCCCGCCTCCCAGCAGCATGGCCTCCATGGCCCCTGGGCTGCCGTCCTGGAAGAAGTGCTGCTTTAGAGAGTAGTAGGTGCTGAAGTAGATCCCCACTCCTGGGATGGTCCGAACAAAAGACTAGAGGAGCAGATCCATGAGAGCGCAGAGTGAGAAAAGGGAAAATCTGAAGCAGGTGAATTTGTGAAAAGAAAATTCCATCGACACAGAAGACTTTTAGTAAGACAGGATTAAGGTGTTCTAACTGGTGAAATTCCTTTCCACAGTCCCACAAGCCTCTCTGTCCGCACCACGCTCAGGAGCACAGTCACCATGCCCACTCTGCCCGACCTGAAAAGGTGATCAATCGTAAATAATCAACGGTGCTTTCATGTGAGGCAGACGTGCTGCTTGTGTGATACGAGGTTTAGCTGAGGTAAAACTTTCTATTGTGTTCATTTAATCAATGTAGTAGCTTTGTGTGTGTGTCTGTGCACACACACACACACACACACACACACACACACACTCACCCAGGCTGCACGCCACTCTGCAAAGTCTGCAGCCGGGTCTTGACCAGGTCGAGGGGCTGGAAAAGCAGCGTGGAGCAGGTACCGCTGAGGGAGCCGCACATGAAGGCTTTGATAGCTGGGTGAGCCTGAGGAGGAGGAGGTGGCATTAGCAAGTAATGCTAATGACAGACATCATTTCTTAAGCAGATAATGAGGCTTGATTTGTAATACGATGCTGAGAAAATGTTTGCTGAGCCACAAATCAAAGTAATTTGTTATTATAAATACATCCTTTATAAAATGGCTCCTGGGCCCCAAAGTAGTTGTATTCTAACTACTTATAGAAGATATGGAAGAAACATTAATGTAGAAGTGAATCCTGTAGTAGTGAGTACTGAGAACTAGTGAGAACTTGTTTTATTCAGCTGTGATGTAACGACGAGTTTCCCTCCCTACACTTAATACAACCACCTCTGGACTCCCTGCTGCCATGTCTGACCAGGAATAGAAGTGTAAAATAGGTCATGAGTATGTCAGAATGGTGTAATCTGTCAGACAGGATGCCCTGAAAAAAGCACAACGCTAGGTATGATCCCTCTGCTCAAACTTCATCACTGATGACTAATATCAGCTAAACAAAAGGCAACATAATTGCTGCGGCTGGAAAACTCACCAGTGTCAGTTCCATAGTTCTTCGGTTGGATTTTTTAACACACAGAATCTCGCGTTCCTCCTCTTTTCACTCTTTCACTTAGCTGCTGTCCACTCTGAAATGTTCGCACCCCTGAAATAAAAAGGAGGAAAAATGACCTCTCAGTAACGGAGTCAGTCGCTTAAACAACAGTCTTGGTCTGCGGAGTGTCTCTTCCAGATGCTGATAGAGCACGTGCACCGTCCTGCTGTCCACATTAGGCTGCGGATCATTACACGCACAGCTATTCATTAACTAAGCAAAGATCACTGGCTACATATTTGGTGCATGTCACTCTGCTGCATGAATGGGAACAGGTAATGAACTAATGCAATGTGCGCGTGTAGAAAGCATGATGCACTGGAGTCATCAGGTGGATTCAGCACAGGGGGTCTAACAAGTCTGGTAACACGATGAGATGTCTTTTCTAAGCACCGTCTTGGTTTGTTGTCTCTAAGTGGAGGTTTAATCCCGCTACTGAAATGTAAAATTGTGATTTATATTATTATTAGTAGAAATGTAAATTAAACAAACAGCATGAAAGACTTCTGTTCTGTCACTTACCCTCTCTAGTCTCCTCAAGTCGTCTGCAGTGTAGGGAGACGGAACAGACTGAAGCCGTTGGCTACTAGCATACATCAATATTATTCAAAAGCGTTCAAAAAGCACAAAGTACACGGTGAAGGTTGTTTAAAAAGGATGGCCTTCTTCTTCTTCCAGTCAAGAGAGTCAAGTTTTCTCTCCGTCGAGGTCCCGAAAAATAACAGCAACGAAGTTAAATGTGCGCGTGAATCCTTCTGATAGACTACAATTACCAGAACACACTCACCTGGACCTCTACCCCCACAGCAAGGATGAGAAGTGGGCGTCTCCTTGATAAGTGACAGGTGTCGGTCCAGGCCGGTTTCTGTTTGACTACGCGGCGTGTCGTAACTGCAAGGAAGCCACGCCCACATCTGAGCTGCTGGCTTCTGATTGGTTAACCAGCTGACCTGCCCTGAATATTAAACGAGGATCACTTGAAGTAAGCACATATTCATCCAGAAACTAGTCCACACCACCTCAAAACACTCACTTTAGGCATAACAAATGTGTAATTAGTGAAGACAGTCAGTTTGGAGGACTTAAAAAAAAGATTAACACCAAATCATGTATTATCAGTGATAGTTCAATGTGTTTTGTATGTAAAACAAATAGTTTTAAATAGAAATAAGTACCCAATAATTATACAGTACTTGAATTGAAAGTTACTTTCCACCGCTGACTATATTAAATACACGGGCATTTCTATCCATATTTGAATCACAAATGTCGTTCTAGTAACAGAACGAAATACTTTTTAGAAACAATTTTCAAAACGCTATATTTAAGTTATTGTAGATAATCATGTTATAAATGCGAGTTCAATTTAATGCCGTCTAATACACAAACACGGAAGACCAAACAAAAAGAGTTCTCACCCAAAGTTCCCATCCTTGTTGACTATAGTTTACTCTATGGTGAAACCGGTTCTGACTTGCTTATGCTTCACTTGTCCCATATGAAAAACCCTGACTGCCCTCTGCTGGTGATAATACATCACTTTAGAAACAGCTCTGGACTTCAAACCTGATGCTAGTTCACCCCTTTCTCTCAAACTACCTCTGAAAATCACCATCAGTGTGAGATCATTAAAAAGACACAGGAAGCCAACATGTAGCAGTTTAGAAAGCCTCTTTAATTGCAATAATACCAACATTTCACAACATGATTTCCATTCCAGAGGTGAAGACAAATAAACATTGCAGAATTGTAGGAGATGCAGTTTTTTTCTTCTATTTATTTGATTTCCTTTTGTTGTTTATTTTAAGTGCGAAAGTGATCCTTTTAAATTGTGAGCTGTTATTCTTAACAACAACACGGTCCTCTCACTTCCCAGCAGTGTGAGCCTAAAGCCGCCCCTGAGCACAGCCTGTGAGGTTTACATTATCCTGACACAAAGAGCTCGCATCTATATAGAACTGGTCATCTGATACGTCTACTCAGTACACACATTAACTCCCCACGTCTATATGAAGCCAGAGTACGGTGCACATAGGTTACAGTGAAGTACGGCCCCCACCTCCCCCATCTGCCTTTGCTTTGTAGCAACCTCAGCTACTCCTCCCTCAACAAGCTGTGCTCTGAGAATACAGTGTGTGCTGCGAGTAATAAACTACCTCACCGCCCCATTTAAACATTACCTTGAACATGAACAAAAACACCGATAGTGATAAATGTAAAAATCAATGCATGTCCAGAAAAACAAAAGCCAACCACCCTGCCCAGTAAAATTCAGATGCATTTAAGGCTTTAGTGTGTGTTGGCAGTCTGCACACTTGCTGAATGAGCATGTGCACAGTCTTTCCAAAACGTCCAAGCTTCTCTGTCAGTGTTTCAATGAAACACACAAATACAGTGGTTTATAATGTCTAGGCTAAAGTGTTTTTTTTTCTTCTTTTCATCTCAGTGCAAAATTAAGTAAAATTTCAGCACAGTCACAATCAGATGCCTTCAGTATGCGTCAATAAGTCTCCAATGGTGTTACTTGAAATCTGCCCTCCAATAGGGTATCAAATTATTAAGCCAAAAAGCGGAGTCACGAGTACTAACTGCAGCTAAATTGATAGAATACATTTCAGCATATAAACCTTCATTATAAACTGAGGCTAGAGCGCGAGCATAATAAACATGAAGCACTTCCATTCTTAACCAGTATAAAAACCTCTGCATAAAACAATTCTATAGATTGATATTTTACTTTGGTCCCCTTCCAGTAATCGGTCTTCATTTATGTATACTTCTTTATTTTCTCTTTACTTCAATTAGAAAAATAGATCCTAAATCAGGACTATTATAATTGGAACATTTCCTTATAAAAATATCTTTTTCTTTTTCCCAGAGAATGAAAAATGAAGCAAAACTAAAATTTGGCCCCCCCAAAAAGCGTGGGTGTGTGTGTCAGCATGGTGATTGTCCGAGTTTACTGGTGTCTGTATGTGTGAACGTGTGTGAAGAATGCATAGATTGTCAGTGGTGAAGAGACCAGCCTGCCGCAGGACTTAACTCTGAGGAATCGGCCGAATCCCTGCATCTAGTTTTGACAACATTCTTATGTTTTGTGTTTCTCTCCGGTCAGTAGGTACAGTAATGTGTGCTCGTACGTGAATTTGGGTCTGTCTATTTATGATGCAGTGCTAAGGAGTTGAGTGGCACTGCGGCTGTTCATTCAGGCTTGGGCTCAGAGGTCTCGGTCTTGGGCTCGCTCTCCTCGTCACTTTCGATGCCAGCGCGGGAAACAGCGCGGCGCACGGTGAAGGGGAGGTCGCCACGCCTATAACAGAAAAAAAATCAAATGAAACAGAGACCACTATAATTAAATTACATTTATATGCAGCAGGACTGGGCAATAATTCAATACATATCATCGGTGATTGGCGAGTATTAAAATCATATCATTTTGTAAACTTCTGCTGCCTAAATTAATGAGTAAAGTAATTCAAGCTTAAACTATGGAACACTCAAGGTATTATAATGTGTTTTATATATTTTTTATATCATGTGATGGCACTTCAAGGAGCACAAGCTTGCATTTAGTTTCTTGTAAATAGCTTTTTTTAGTCTACAAGGATTTGCGTAAGACTGTAACAACTGACTAGAAAACTGGATAAAAATGAAAGCTACTAGGACGCAGTCCCTTTTCCTCACCTGAGCTTGTTCTTGAGGGTGGTGACTTCACGGTTCATGGCGTCTGCCGACTCGGTGGCGTCCTCTAGCTCCCTCTGCAGTTTCCTTCGGTTGGCGTTGGCTCTCTGAGCCTCTTCCTCAGCCTCCTCCAGCTGACGCTTCAGCTGCTTCATGCGAGAGTTCAACTTGTCGACCTATAATAATTCGACAGATAAAGTTGGATGTATAAAAAAGCACCGGTATCTGTTCTCCCAGAAGCAGGCTACAGTGATGCAATACTGATCTCCATAATATGTCTGACATACAGCAGAGGAGCTGTCTAATATTTGCATTTCAATCACCACTTCTAGCCTACTTCTCTGCCAGAAGGCTTATTTTAGCACTCTAAAGAGTATATCACAGATCAGTAACCAGGAATGTAGATCTACATGCGTCAGATGGAAAACCTCTGACCTGGTCCTTGTGCTGCTCTGTGTTGCGTCTCTCGTCTTCCACCTGCAGGACGACTTCCTTCAGTTTCTTCTCGGTGCGTCTCACAAGCTTGGTGGCACCCTGCCTCTCCCTGAGTCAAGAGGCACATGGTTGGTCAGACTAAAAAACACAATGTCGCATACTGTCGGCTGGTGTAACCTGGTGGTGGAGGAGGAAGTATTTAGATCTTCTAAAAGCAATACTGCAATATAAAAATGATCCATTACTAATTATTGAATTGAATTATTGAATTGAATATTAATTATTGAAAGTACAAAAATAAAAGCATTATTATTATCAAAGTATCAAGAGTAAAAGTACTCCTAATGCAGAAGAATGGCCCCTGTGAGTGGTATACGATTGTATATAACCCAAAGACAGTGCACATTTGGTTGCATCTGTATTACTGGGTTATTATTACTGATGCATTACCATGAAAGTAGTCTTTTACTGTTGTAGCTGGTTCAGGTGGAGCTAGTTAAAACTTTTTATATATACACTGTTGGGTAGTTTAATATATTCCAGTGCATCATATTGCTCATACATTTTGTATGTAAAATCCTAATCTAATAGTTTACTAGTAGCTAAAGCTGACAAATTAAATATGTTGTTAAAAAACTAATTCCTTCTGAAAGGTAGCAAAGTTGAAATGGAAATTCTCCAGTTAAGTACTTTAAATGTGTACTTAAGTACTTTTATAACCTGAACATCTGCAACAGAGTTTAGTTAGAAACTCAAATATCCATAAGTCTTTTCCAAGCATTCAGGAAACTACTAATTTACATATAAACTATAAAATAAATGTGCAATCTTGATTCAGTTGTCTCTCGTTTCCCTGGCTGAGGCTTTCACCTGGTCTCCATGTCCAGCTGTTCCTCCAGCTGAGCGATCTTTGCCTCCAGGGCGGCCATGTTGGCCTTGTACTTGGACTTGACTGTTCCCTCCAGCTCCTGCAGCTTCAGTTTCAGCTCCTTGTTCTGACGCTCCATCTGGGCACGAGCCCCTTCCACTCGCTGAGAGCTGCTGCGCTCTGCTGTCAGCTCCACATTCATCTGGTCAGTCTAGAAGGGGTGGAAAAAGATGGACAGGGACACTTCACTATGACATTGACAGCTTAAAATCCAACCATTTTTCATAGTAAGGAACCAATGTTTCTGCTAGAATTACACTTAAACTTCGCATCAAAACCTGTGCTGAGCAGACCTGACCACTGACCTGCAGCATTGCTTTCTTCAGCCTGTCATTGGTCAGCTCAGTGTTACACTGCTCCTCCTCCAGCTCCTCCTCCAGCTGAGCAATACGAGCCTCCAGCCGTCTTCTCTCCTCTGCAACCTGAGCACTGAGAGATTAAGATGGAAGATTAAGATGAGTGATAAAAAGAAACTTGAGCACACACAAATGGTTAATAACAGACAGTTCAGCCATTTTTCTGCCGTTTGACAGATGTCTTACTTCTTGCTGGCCTGGCTGTTGATCTCGTCCTGCAGTTCGTCTCTCTCCTGCTGGGCCTGTCGCTTCACTCGCTCTGCAGCTGCCAGCTCCTGCACAAGGACGAATGAGAAAAGAGCAACAGGTTAAGGCGTGAGAAAGAGGCAGGGGAACAGAACGTTGGGGAGTGTTGGGGAGGCGTGCATGTCGACCTCCTGCATCTGCAGCATGTCAGCCTCCATGCCCTTCAGCTTCTTCTCAGTCTCCTTGCTCTGAGCGAGGATCTCGTCTCTGGACATGCGAGTATCCTCCAGCTCGCGGATAAGATCCTTCATCTGGGCCTGCGGAGAGGAGAGGAGTCAGTCAAACAGAGTCAGAGGAAACGGGGGGACAAACAACATGGTTCATATCTAAACACTTGATCAACGTATGTGGAGATATTTTAACATCTGACTCACTTGGATCTTCTTGAGCTGTTTCAGGGCCTCTTCGCGGTTCTTGTTGGCCATGTCGATGCCTGCCTCCAGCTCCTTCAGGTCCAGCTCCAGCTTCTTGCGCGAGGCCACGGCTGCGGAGCGCTGCTTCCTCTCATCCTCCAGCTCCATCTCCATCTCCCGCACCTGAAAGATGCACATTTCAGTTCAGCCACGTCCCATTTACCAGAATCAAAAAACTGCAACTGCATACTTGCAGCCTTGAAGTCGTGTTAATGTCCATGTTATTTATTATTTTTTCTTTTTGTGAACACATTTTCTTTATGTAGGCTAAAGGTAATAGGACACAGTGGTTCCCCTGGGTCAAATGAGAGTCATTTGTAAACCATTAGGTCTGCCTCCAAGGATGACTGGTCAGGGAGCTGCTGCCCTAATAAGGCTGGCTCCATCTCCCAGGAGACCAGGGTCGTTGGAGATAGACAGTGTTATGCTCCAGACTCCACATTGATATACTATCTCTTCTTTGTCCCCGAGATATGCACTTAATATGACGTGAAGTAACAACGTGACATTTGCTAACTGAGGTAAGCATAGTTTCTTGTTTGGAATCCAACACCCAATGAAATCTTCACACATTTTTAGCTGGGTGAAGGGTAACCTTATCTGAACATGTAGTGAATCTATGTCTAACGCAGGGTTAAAAACTTCTCTCCAAGAAATAACCTTCAGAATTTGGTGGCAATACACAGCGTTTACTTTTACTGCTAGTCACTATCCTCCTTCTCCGAGCTTCAATAAATGCTTCGGCGTAAGACACCCAGGTCTCCTCAAACGTCTTCACTCACAAGTTAACAAGCTTCCTGATTTCTATCACAAAATTAATTTAAGTCGTCATTGATTTAAAATCAGTCAATTATATCCATCTAGCTCAGGTCTAAAAAGCACCACTATGCAAGACAAACACATTTAAGCATATGGCATTAGCCCATTCAATTTCACTTAATGCTCATTTAGTATCAATGATTGTCAAGGTGGACAAACATGCAGTGACTTCACAAATCACTAAGAGAAATTATGTTCAAACGTTTGAGACAATAAGTACCAAGAAGCAGCTGAAAGCACAAATACAGACTAAGAAAGTATTTTTTGTCTTCAACCTAAACCTGTTGTAAGATACTGTATTCAGATTATCTGGCAGTATAGGACCAGTTCCCTACAGGAAGCAAAAAAACATTTATATAACATTTGGTTCAGTCTATATCCCATTAGCACCTGTTTGACCAGTGACCTCTTCTTCTCCTCGCCCATCTCATCACGTCCTGCCAGGTCTCTCTCGTACTGGGCCTTCATGGCCTGCATGTTGACCTCCAGGCGCAGCTTGGCGTCCTCTGTGGCCTGCAGCTCGTCCTCCAGCTCCTCCAGCTGAGTCTTTATCTCCTCCAGCTGCTGCTCCGTCGCACGTTTGGACTTCTCCAGTTCGTGGACCTGCAGGAACAGGGAGGAGGGTTCTGCGATGAGAACAATGGTACGGACACACCACACAGGCCCAAACACACATCTGAACATATTTTCTAGACTTACATTCTTGCCAACGTCGTCCTTAGAGGAAACCAGGTCCTCCATTTCAGCTCGCAGCAGTTTGTTGTTGCGGTCCAGTTCCTCCTTAATGTCCATCAGAGAGTCCAGCTCACGGGTTAAAGCCAGTGCCCGGGTCTCCTTCTCACGGGCCTCAGCTTCAGCTCGGTCTCTCTCCTCTGCATAGCGGGCAGAGATGGTCTTCTCCTCTGCCAGCATCTAGACAAAGTCAGGATGACAGTGTCAAAATAAATCTCTCAAACTGTATCCTATATTTGATGTATATCCATTTCACACACATCCATCACACCTGGTCAAACTTCTTCTGCTTCTTCTCCAGGTTGGAGACGATCTGTCGGAGGTGGTCCTGGTCTACCAGCAGGTCGTCCAACTCCTGCTGGAGACGCGTCTTGGTTTTGTCCAGCTTCTCAAAAGCAGCACATTTCTCCTCCAGGCGCTGGCCTGATGCCTCCAGGTCCCTCTGAAGCCTCTTCTTTCCCTCCTCAGCAGTCTCCAGGCAACCTGCGTCCTGCTCGATCTTCTTCTTCATTTCAGCAAGCTACAAGGAAACAGGTGGTGTTACTCAAACAAGCATTCAATGCCTTTCAAATGTGTAGCCACTTTTTAAGCAACCGGTCTGAATGTCACATGTAATCAGCAGTCAGTCTGAGGGGACTGGTTTTTCTTACCTGAGCCTGCACAGTTTGAAGCTGCTTCTCTACATTTCTCTTGGCTTCTTCTTCCTCCTCAAGCTGTTCTCTCAGGTTGTTCTGTTCGTCCTCCAGCTGGCGCAGACGTGTGCTGTGTGCCAGTTTCTGCCGTGTCTCTTCCTGGAGTAGTTCCTGTTGTGGAGACGTAAAGCTGAATTATATGTTGCAGATCATTTGATATTATCAAAAACAAAGACAATCGATCAACTAAAACATTTGATTAAAAGTTCCCTTCACTCAAAGATGCCTTTTGCTTGTCGTTACTTCTTTTGGATGTTTGCACTAGAAGATTATTTTCACATTAATCTGCTTAAGTGGGAAAGTTTCTCTGAACTCACCTTCAATCTGACTAATACGTGGACATATGAGCAGGAAGTTTGGATACCAATTGTGGCCCAATATTCACATTACGTGTGTGATGTGGAAACACTGAGGACTGAACACGTCTCCTGGATGAGAGCATTAAATGACTAACACAGGATCTTTTCACAGAACTGATGTTAAGCATAAATTAAATAATGAATCCTTTTCCTCTGACTGTCGTTAAATGGCTATATAAACATTAATACAGATCCAGGTCATACAGCGCAACCTAAAGGCATTTTTGGAAAACAAAAGTGAGACTTCCTTCAACTTATTTTGCCAACAAGAATGCATACTCTGACCATGACTGATCAAGGTGGGGCACAACCGCCCCAAATATATGGAAGTTTGTTGTTGCTTTTTTTGCTTTTATTGGCCATTTTTGCTTTTACTGAAAGCAGAGATACAAACAGGAAGCATCCGATAGATAAGTCCTAACAGAGACAAACTGATTATGGACAAATCTTTACCATCTCTGGTTGAAATGGCACTGTATGTGCTGGGAGCTTCTGAAAGGAGGGGAACTTTTATATCAAAAAAGGTGTTGCATCAGGAGGGTATAAACAGCATGCATGTCTGCGTACCTGAACATCCTGGAGCTGCGACTCCACAGCAGAACAATCTTTTGTTGCCTTGATGGACTTGCCCTCCACATCACTCAGCAGGGTGCTAACATTATCCAGCTCAGCCTGTGGACAAAGAGAGACTAATAAACCACTGAACACATTTTGCATGGACACGGTGAGACTCACATATAAAGGTTTTCATTTACTGACCACAGAGTGCAAACATGAAGTATTAAATCAACAGTAATAGTTTTAAGTGCAAACAGCACTGACAAAAGAACAAGGAAACCTCTGTCATGTCAGTGACGTGCATTTCAAAGAGTTGTACCTGCACTTTTGCCAGTTTCTCGGCCAGTTCGATCCTCTGGCGCTCGCTCTCTGAATGTTTGAGCAGCAGTTCCTGGACCTGGCCTTCAGCCTTCTTCCTGCGATGCTCGGAATCTCCCTTACCCTGCATCAGCGTCTGCATCTCAATGCTTAGCTCGTTCCTCTCAGATTCCAGAGCCTGCTTGGCCTTCTCCATGGACACTTTGTTCTGCAGGTAGGGACATGTATTAATGGTTTCTGCAGTCAGTGTGAATTAAGGAGACAATCAAAGCAGTTGGATAAAAAGCGCTGAAAATGATTTTTTTGAATTACCCTCTTAGCCTGCTCCAGTTGCTCATTGAGCTCATCAAAGGCCTGGCCGTGTTTCTGTCTCATCTCGACCAGCTGCTGTTCATGGACTTTGGCCTCTTCCTCCAGAGTCTTTTTAAGCTGCGCCACCTCTGTCTCACGCTTGGACCTGAGCAGGGAGAGCAGGGGTTAATGTGCTTGTGTCAAAATGTACAACATACACGCAATGCAACGTAATGGCCAGAGGTTTGACCGTTGTGGCTTTCCCTACACCAATATCTCTACCTGAGTTCTTGCTGAGCAGCGGTGGAGTCCAGAGTGTCCTCTAGCTCAGTCTTGAGTGCCTCTAGCTCTTCTCCCAGGTCCCGTTTGTGTTTCTCTGCTTTGACACGGGCCTGCCTCTCCAGATCTAAATCCTCCTGCAGTTCAGAGATCTGAGCCTCCAACTCACGGATCTTCTTTTGGGCCAGGTTTTTCTGCGCAGCCTCCTCCTCAATCCTTAAGGGAGGAAGAAGTCAGAAAAAAATGTAAACGAAGCAGGAGGTGGAGAACCTGTATCAAACATCATCCTGATTAAAATAACCTACAATACTACTGCCGACTGATGAGCGAAGTACAGCGTAACAATGGCAAACAATTAGTTAAAACTATGAGCTGTAGAGTCCCATACAAACCTGGCCAGAGCTGCCTGGAGCTCTTCCTCCTTCTTGGCGAGCTGGGCACGGAGTTCAGCAATCTGGGCTTGCAGCTCAGCAATTTGGTCGTGTATCTCATTGAAGTCGCCATCCAACTTGCGTCGGTTCTTTTCCAGCTCCTGGCGTAGCTTTTCCTCCCTGCGCAGGCGGTCTGACATGAAAAAAAAACAAAACAGGAGGTTATAGGGAGGAGAAAAGAATTTAAAAAAGCTGGAAACTGGGATAACACCATGTCCTGTTTACGACCATGTTGATGGCGATCATGAAAGTGTTTTCTTACCCTCCAGGTCTGTGATCATGGCCTCATGTTTGGTCTTGAGTTTCTGCAGACTCTTGGATTTCTCCTCCTCCTCCGCCAGGTTGGTGGTGAACTCAGAGACCCTCTCCTCCAGCAACTTCTTCTCCTGTATTCACAAACAGTGTAAACAGTGAGTATCACCAGAGACGGCGCATTTTCATTTGTAATTTTCAGAGCAAATTAGCAAAAATGGTTCAAATCGAGCACAGCAGTCGTTACCAGCTCTAGTTTTGCACTACTCCAAATGATTTTGGTTCTTTTCATCCTAACCTTGTTTAGTTTGTTGTTCTGGTCATCGAGAACCATAACATCCTCTTCTATCTTCTTCATCTTGGCCTCTAAGGTAACCTTCTCCAGCTGAAGCTTCTGTCTCGCCGCCTCCTCCTCATCCAGCTGCTGCTCCAAGTCCTGTGTAGCAGATAAATCCAGTGAGGGTTGACAAGGCAAAGTGTTTAAATTGCATACATATTTAAATTGTGTGGGTGTAAAGAGTGAACTATTCCTACTTACTGCAATATTCTGCTGCATCTTCTTTTTCTCTGACGAGAGCTGAGAGGCACGCTCTTCCTCCTCCTCCACACGGGCCTCCAGGTCGTGGAGGATCTCCTCCAGCTCCTGCTTCCTGGCAGCCAGACGGGCTCTCATCTCCTCTGCCTCAGCACAGAGTTCTGTTTCTGCCTGAAGCTGCTCCTGTAGGGCCGTCTTCTCAGCACTCAGCTGTGAGCAGAGCAAAAACATGACTTTAATATATCGCGCAGTTAATCAAGGGTAAACAGTACCCTTCACCATTATCCATCAGTGAATATGAGATGGATGGGCTGGGTGTTTACGCCTCATTTCATGCCAATGTTCTGACGTGGAACAGAAAATGAACTTAACTGCTTAATGAACTATACTGCGGCTTCTAAAAGTTTACCTGCTGCTGTTTTTCCTCCATCTCCTGGAGCTGCTGCTCAGCATACAGATGCTTTTCCTTCACTTTCAGCAGCTCTTCATCCTTCGCCAGCATCTCCTCCTCCTGCCTGCTGACTTGCAGCAGAGGCTTCACCTGAAGACAAAACGATGGAATTAAGGGAAGTCAGAAAAGACAATAAAAGAAGCCTTGGGAAAAGCAAGGTTGTGAAAAGTGCAGTGACTGATATGTTAAGCTAAGATGCTGCAGGAGAATGAGGTTCACCTTGGTGAAGAGCCTCCACCACTGCCAGTTCCTGAGTTTAAGATAAGCGGCACAGTTCCTCTGGATCACCTTCATCGCAGTGAGCTGCTGCTGTCTCTTGGCAAAAGACCTACAAAGCAAAATTAGAGACAGACTCAGGCAAATGCACTTCATATTACTAGGCTAATTATTGTGACATTAAGAGTTTACCATAGTCAATTTATTATAACAATGAACCAAATGAAGGCTGAGATGCTGAAAAAGTCTTGTTCAAGTCTTAGTAAAAGTGTGCCTAAATATTGTCTCAAATTATGCTCCGAATGATTTTTCCAGAAGCTACTAAACAGGATGGTGATAACAGTTGAGTCAGAAAGTGGTGTCTGGCTCCTCTTACTTGCGAGCCACGTAGCCCCTGCACCAGGCCTGGAAACTGATGATGATGTCAGTGATCTTCATGTCCCTCTCCTCCTCCAGGTGAGCGAGGACTCCCGCTCTGAAGAACACTTTACTCTGGCCGATCCGGTACAGGTTGGGATCCAGCTCCAGACTTTTGATCTGACAAGACAGGAACACTGATCATTCACACTGTACAAGACTAGCTTTGGTGGAGCTTAACTAGAATTTTGTAGACCCCCTTACCATGATCACGCAGGCCTGCTTTCCATCCATGAAGCCCTTGGGGATAGAATTGGGAGTGAGGATTTCATACCTTAGAGAGGGGCAGATGATAGAATAGTTATTATTTTCTTACACACGTGCCAGAGAACAAGATACAATGGGAAGAGTGTCATTATTCTGTTACCTCTGTCTGAACTCCTGGAAGACGATGCGGTTGGGGAAGCCCTGTCTGCAGATACGGATCCCCTCCAGCACACCATTGCACCTCAGCTGGTCCAAAACCAGGTGGGGGTCCAGTTTACCAGCCTGGGAGAGGGGAAAATTTGCTGATCAAAACGGTGACCAACAGCTCTATTCTGAACAGTGGTCGAAAAGGGCTATACATCGAAGAGTTCCAGGAACTATGGAACCAGAGGAACAAAACTCAGGAATTAAAAGTCCCTTTTGAACATTTAATTTCCATCTCATCTTAAGACCTGCAAATATTAGGCAAATTTTAAAGTTACACCTGGAACTAAATTACGTCTCCAGTTCCTTCAGCTAAAATGCAGTTTAGTTCCTCAAAGGGTTCTTGGTCCCCGGTTAAGTTTGTGCGGTTGAAACTTCCTAATAGATGCCAAAATTTCTCAGATACCTTTTTCTCATGGTTGGGGATGATGCAGCGAACAAAGTTGGGGTTTGTGTTCCTCAAAGTGGCCATAAGCTTGGACAGCTGCTCTTTATACAGCTGGCCCACTGTGCGGAACATGCCCTTGCGGGTTTTAAAGGCACCGGGCATCTCGGACATCCCAGACACCTTATCCAGGCCGACAATGCGGTCCACTGAAAGAGGAAGCAATACAGAAAGAAATAGAGAAAAAGAGAGGAGAGACATCATGTAAGAAGCCAGCAGGTTTTCATTTAATAGTTTGAATATTCAACCAGGCAAACTCAAACCAAATGCATGTCACAAGGAAGAATGAATATGACCATTGTCTCTCCACTTCCTCTTGGTAAACATACACCAGGGGAGAGTAGAGGCGGGTCATAATAACAGGAACAGTGAAACACCACACAAACACCGAGTGAAGGCGGAGGGTAACAGGAATCAGGAGTAGGATGACAAAGTGGAGTGACAAAAAGCCAGTGAAGCGTGGGGAGATTATTACACACCATAACGAAAAAATATTTTCAGTGCAGTGAGTGGAAAGGGTCTGTTAACACTACCAGTGTTTAGTCCTCTGAGTGGAAACTAGGTGATGGTTCAATTAAATATGTATGTGTGTCAGGAAGGTGGCAAAGTTTGGCAGTTGCAGTGGCCATTTATTTTACATGGTGATAAAAAAATTTAAAAAAAAAAAAATTTAAAAAAAAAAACACCAAACCAAACCCATGCAGTAAATACCCATCGCTGCAGTACCCATGACCAACACCAGGAGTCCCCAAACAACACTATTACACAGAGGGAGAAAAGGAGAGTTCAATGACAGAGCATCAAGTGGTAAGACGACCCAGAAGGTTTTGTTACTGCACACACAGCTGGTTATAGACAAACAGCTCATGAAATCTTGATCTTATGAACGCAAAACACAAGTCTGAACATTTTGGAGAAAGAGGACGGACAGCAGGGGGGGGTCCATGGTGGATATAAGCACGTTGAAATGGATAGCGGGAGTAAGAGGGAACTAAATCAATGAAAAAGAAACCTCGTCACCTGAGTCAGAGTGTAGAATAGGAAAACGCTGATAAAAATAGGCTCTCTGACAATTCTGTACCTCTGAGACCCAGTAAAAGAAAGAAAGAAAAAAAAAAAAAAAAGACACACAAAAGTGGGCCACACAGAGGAAGAAATGGATGGAATCAAGTGGGATTTGAGAAGGTAAAAACAAAGGTCCACACACCGGACAATAAAAAGAGAAAGAAAGCACAATGAAATGCAAAACAGGAACAGGAAGGCACCATGAAATATATTTATCTACGTCAAGCACCGCCCCCCAGAGAAGCAGTGATTCCTGGGATACCACAACATCTAAACTCTGCCTCAACTCACCGTCCCTCCAGAGCTCAGACACAAACTTGTCAGTGGACTGGTTGAGCAGTGAAGCGACGTTGTCATTCAAGGGGTCCATGTTCTTCATCAGCCACTCGTCTGCCTTGTAGTCCACCTGAGGAGTAACATCAGACAGGAATTGTCAAGTCACTGTTGTACACACAACCCCACCCACACCTCCCCCGGGGAATTATAAAGTTAAAGAGAACGGTACAAATGCATGACAGAAAAGTATTCGTCTAAAATAGATAAACATTTATGACAAATGATATGTAAATGTATTAAAGAGAATGCATCATAATGAACTCTGCATGTTTACCTTGCCAGCATAATGGATGATACAGAAGTCTGCTTCATCCTTCAGTTTCTTGGGCTTAAAGAACTTTGGGTGAGTGCCCTGCTCCTGAAGCACCTTCTCGACAAAGCTCTTGTCGGTGGCTTTGGGAAACCAGCACTCCTCATCCAGTAGAGCGAGGATACCAGGGGGACTGGCCTGCACACAGAAGGGAGAATGCAGATGTTACTGCATGAAATAGAAAGGCTCTGAAGTACTGACTACAGTGGAACAACTGACATATTCAAATACAAAACCAGCAGCATGGGATCAATAAACAGGTTTTAATGCTCGACAGGTGAGAAAGATCTTCAAACTCACAGGTTTCTCAATGAGGTCGATGCAGGGCTGCAGGTCCAGGCCGAAGTCGATGAAGCTCCACTCGATGCCCTCCCTCTGGTACTCCTCCTGCTCCAGGATGAACATGGTGTGGTTGAAGAGCTGC
>JAVQJL010060998.1:0-38068 GCA_036024295.1 Nannoperca obscura | reverse complement strand
GCACGAGCGCACCGGCACGTTTCCCTCTCCTCCGGCGTTTCACTGCATGGACAAAGGTGAGGGCACCTTTGACCAGAATATCCAGTAATTCCACGGATGGGGCGAGGAAAGCTGGAACTAAGTATGCAAAAGTTGTTTCCATGATGTTCATGAGCTCTTCTCTGGTGAAAGAGCTCCGGGTACTGTGGCACAACACTGATTTAAAACACAAAATAAGAAAAAACAATGCGCACCAACACACCGAGACAGCCATCTGTGGCGCCAAGTTGAAGCTGTCCACAGACAGCTAGTAACAGTAACAGACAGTTGAAGGTATGTTATCTCTTGAGAGCAAACGGAACTGAACAATCTGTGACCTGTTATGGACTTTGCTGTAGGCTCTATTATTATTAAAAACCTGGAAAAAAGATTGTCTTTCAAAATTACAAAGACTACATCTACTACTAATGGGAGCTTGGGCCTAAAATATTTATTGGTACAATAAATGCAAGTATCAAAAAAGATTTAGGGATTGTAGTGTAACTAATAGCTTTTATTAGGAAGTAAAAGGTAAATTAATTCAATACTTTTAAAGAAAAGTAATTTTGACACACATTTCAAATGCATATGAGGGAACTTTAACAACCTTCAGTACAGTTATATTTTGACTTTCCTTTTAAGGTCAGTTTCATTCATTTACTGATTGGCCCAAGGGCCTCATGCATAATTTCTCCAATCTACTGGTATGATGATTCTCAAATAGAAAAAATCCAATTGATCAAACCTGAAAATGCAATGAAGCCTGCAAAGTTTGCATTGTCGTGTAAGTGCACTCGTGCTTTAGACATCCTCAGGCAGTATGCATATTTTGTGCCCTGTATTACTACGGGACTTAGCGAAACAATTTACATCTACCTGAAATTAAACATCTGTGTATTTGCACGTTGCAGCGCTCGTGTTTGTGTGTGTGTGTGTGTGTGTGCATGTGTGACTGGAGCTTTATAGTTTTGGGATATACATACAGAGAAGTCCATCATGGCCACTGCTGCCTGAGGCATAAGAGGCTTAAGGAAGGAGACATAAATCGCAAAGCAGTTGGTGAGTGAAAAGCAGAGATACAGAGAAGGTGTGCGGGAGAGAGGGAAGATAATAGGTAGCTGTGGGTTGTGCGTGCGACTGTACACGTGGCCTGGTACTGTATGTTGGCACGATTGGATATGGCTGGCTGAGTAGAGCCAGCACTCCTCTCCACTCCAGCATAAAAGCAGGCTTGTTATGCACCCAGACAGATATATAGAAATAAGGACACAGGGAGCCACATGGTCAAACACACAGGTATGCTTTGACACATTTGACACACACTCAATCCACAGTCAAAGTTGGCAACAACTAAAGCTCACAAAAGCCTGCAATATTGTGAAATTAAATATCCTGATACTGTAATAATCATGCAAAAACACTGCCCTTCTACTCACATCTTTCTGCCTGCGCCAGAGGAAATGACTGAAAATAATTGAGTAATATTGTCTGTTGCTATGAAACACAATTTATCCTCACTTCCCCAAATAATATTTCTCTAGTGTGTTGCCTCACAGGCTCAGGTCATTGTGAGAGATGGCTCATCACACATATGTCCTTCCTGCTTTACATCAGAATACAACAATACTTTTCCAGCATCCAATCCTGTTAAATCCTAAAGGGTAATGCAGTAACTTTGGAGGGATTGTTTTTAACAGTAATGAGTCAATCCGATGCTGATTCCTTTTGTGATTCACTGCAACAGTACTTCCAGGAATGTAAATGAATTATATCAGTGGAAAGGATGGCTTGTCCAGTCAGATTCAGCAGCAGAGTGGTTAATCTTCAGCCCGAGAGCCGACCCCGTAATACTAAAACTCGTCACAGGGCATTTTAACGCACGTCATCATAGTCATGTGACACACCTTTTAACCAGTAGAAACTCGACTATAATCCAGCGTCATCATACTTTTTCGTCATTTTACTTGTTTGCACTTGATTTATCAACTAGTATTATTCTGTTTGTCTTTATTGTAATTTAACTATAGTTACACTCAGCATTTCCAATATCTATTGCATGTCTGTCACTGCTGGAAGAGGGATCCCGCCTCTGTTGCATTTCCTGAGGTTTTTCCCTATTTTATTCCCTGTTAAGAGTTTTTCCAGTGTTTCCTATCCAAATAGGAGATTGTTAGGAAAGAAAGTGACACATGTTGTACAAATCGCAACACTCTTTGAGGCAAATATATTTAAATAAAAAGGACTTGACTTAATTTGATAAGTACAGTTTTATCATAACAAATAGAAATAATGACCAAAAATACAAAATAAGACTCAGGTTTTAATAAAGTGGAATTATTAAACAAAGATCACTGAGATCACCACAATCCCTCAGTACCAAACACCACTGCTCACCTGAGAAACTTTAAAGCTGCTTTAAAGAATGCTGACTGTTTAGTGTTCTTGAAGCTAATTCCTTATTGGAAATGATTATTTTTGCCTTTCCTAAAACCTTTGAAGAAATGCATAAGGCACACAGGTTTACATGAATACAAAAAATAGTACAGTAATTAGTATTTTATCTCCTTCCTTCTTTTGCTCTTGCTCTACCCGCTCTTCCACTTCTTGTCTTTGTCTCACTCTCTTTCTGTCTCTGTGGTTCAAGAGAAGAATTCCCTTCAACTCCTCCACAAAATCACAGACAATTAAAGCGCAGCACTTTTTGCCTAAGGGCCTATCTTCTCTGTGTTCTTAATACACTGACACACGGACACATAGACAGCATCCCACTCACACACCCACACACACAGAAATAAAGATATACAGTACACATACACACGCTCTTACATGTATAAACACACAAAGTTACGTTCTCTGTGGTGGATTTTTATTTGGCCACGTCTTTTTATGGAGAACAGGATTAGAGGATCACATCCGCCTCTCCCTGCCAGCTGATTGGACACTCTCCACACTGTCATTCAAACATTAAATTTAGCCTGCCGCTAAATGCAATGGTGCATTTAGCCCACTTTAGTCTGTTCTAGATTTAGTTACACTGACTTAGCTGCTGGCAAGTTTCGCACACTGTTGCAATGGGTCCAGATGTTGTTGAGTCATGTCACCAGGACAGCTGAGTCAGCACCTCCTCCACTATTGACCTTTCTGACCTCCATTTGAGGAATGTAATGATTTGGCATTGTTACCAGAAACTTAAAAATAACAAGTTTTTCAAAATGCACGCACCATGAGGCAATTTAAAATTTGAACTCCAAAAACAAAAGTGATACTCAGACTAGCCTTCATTGATTTCTTTTATTTTTGGGCCACATGGCAACACGTTGTAAACACAACAGCTACATAATATCACAGTACCAGGCTCTTTAGCTGCTAAATACTCCACTGTACTCACTAGCTAGTTGCTATCTTTGTCTGTGTGCTATTTGGTGCTGAGCAGGTAGCCTATAGGCTGTTTATGAGAGCTTTTTGGCAGCAAACGGCTGCATGGACGTCATTGAAAATGACGCTGATGAGAGGAAAGTTGTGAATCTTTAACCAAAAATGCTTTATAATGCTGAGGGGAACTGCAGTGTGATTGATACTACTCTTATTATTCAACTTTTCATTTGTAAAAGGTAAAAAAAGTTTTTTTTTTCCTTCCAAAATGGATATTGTCTTGCTTAAAGCTGATAAGTTAAATGTGTATATAAAACGTTGATGTTTGACATTAGTTCCCTGGAACAATTAGGGTTTAAATGTTGTGCTCCACAATGAAAGAGGTGAAACTCTTCTTTCTTTTCTACTTTCCGGGCAACGTCCTGCCTCTTTACTTGGTATTCCATAATTTATGCTGTAATTATTAAAGTCTCAATGTTGTTGAGGTGAGCGGGCAAGTCATGTACGGTATTGACCATCTCAGACACATTACAAATGGCAATCAATGGTTTTGTCTGTTGTCTTATTTTACTTGTTTCTAATGCTTCTTGGAGAAGCTAATAATTTGAGCAGATAATTGTTACCAGGGTCATAACATATTGACCCAATCTCTGTAATAAGCAGGTGAAAGCAGCCGATAACGTTCCATTTCTGAAAATGTATATAATTAGCATGTCTTTTTGAGTCCCCAGCAGGCGAAACAGTGTTAAATAAACAAATTCTCTCTTGTCATATTTCAAATCCAGTCAGAATTCTCATTAAAATGTCAATGTTTATTCGCTGTGGGGGGAATGTTGTGTATTTCAGCATAAAAAGTGCCAACTGAATGGTTATATTATCTTAATTATATGATTCACAGCAATGAGTCAGGCCATTTTTCTTTAGCCTGCTGGATTTTGTAAGCAACTTATTACGTGATCAATCACATACAGCATGAACAGACTGGGATCAATTAATAATTGAAAACCGTTAAACTGCTTGAAGCACTGATTGGAATCTCCCTTAAGTCAGAGGCAGGCAGTCTGGAAGGGCACCGGGTTAAATAGACATGATTAATCAACGCTAGAACAGTATTTGCATTCATTTGAAACAGTGTGTGTATGTGTATAGACAGTAGTGGTATCTCACTTCTATACAACATACTCATTATAAGCAAGTTATGAATGAATAGTGTGTTTCGATGAGAAAATATCTTTGTGTGCTTTCAATAGGCATTTTTCTCTCACAATGCAATGCTGTCAAGTAAGTTGAGAAGCTGCTCACTAACTGCAGATGGTGGTAGAAACGTATACCATGAACATGAGTATATAGCACTGTGTACAGTTGATACAGTAACTGTTTGTGCCTTGCAAGTGTGTAGGAGTGTATACATCCAGGTGCACATGTGCAAAGACTAACATTTTATTCACTATAAATGTGATGATATTTCCAGACATAAATGTGACATGCATGAGTATACTAGCTCTCCATCATTTCCATGTGTGTGGGTGATTCCCTGAGCCTCTGTTAGTGCTGTAACAGTCAGGTTACACAAAATAATTGATCAAATGCATTGATAAGGCAGCTCCTCAACCTCATCATGTAGCCTCCTCAGGCGAAGGTGTCAGTGCCCCTCTACTGCCATCTATAGACAGCCTCATCTCATGACAGATAGCTCCCAGTGATAACTGCCAGAGAGCAGCTTCAGTGTGATGCCGCTGTTGGCTGCAGCCATCTTCCCCCGAGAAGGCGCAGCTGATCATTTCATCATTTCCTCAATTATTGACAGGTGCCCTGAACTACACTGTTAAGGTTCCAGCGTTGTAGAGAGAATTAACCTCCATTAGAGTATTATACAGTGTGTGAATCTGTGTGTGTGTTTTTGGAGCCTAACCAGACTTGCAGCTCTGAGAGCTAAGAGTGAGGAGCTCAGATATGACAGGATCATCAAATATCTCTCTTCACTCCGTGCTGCATTGAGAGGCTGTGGCCTAAAAATGACCCTCTCGCCACTGAGTTGCCAATCATTACTCATCACATTTTACATCAAGACACATTCTCCGCTCCATCTTGCTGTGCTTCCATTCACACACTTCCTTTGTCTGATTCTCTTCGTGGCTACAACTCTTCTCCTGACTTTCTAGCTGTTTCTCCCATTTGACAAATCCATGTCAACCAAGATCATGCACACTCTTTTCAGCTAACCACCTTTTACTTCAGCTTTACAAAACTTCCATCCGAGCCCCCATTGTGTGGCGTTTTAGAGGCGCTTACAATAGACCAGCACAGGCAAATGGCCTTTGATTGTAACTTGACTCTGCAAATTTTGTGGCACTGCCACCAACTGTTTCTGTCCATTTTTCCCATGTCATTAAGCTGAATGGATGTCTTCCAGAGACATTTCCAGTTAGCTTTTTTTCTGTACCACTGTGTGGTTTGCTCTCAATTTGTTACGGAGGATGTAAAGAACCTTGCATGACAAGTTTTTGTCAGCAAAGGAAAATACCAGCACTATGGAGTTATTTACTGATCCCTGCTATTTCTCCGCTTCTTAAATTCCCACCCCACTGTTGTTTAATACATAAACCATTGTCAAGAGTGATAACTGCAAATAGCATTACCTGAGGCTGAAAGGATCTCATTCATTCTGGAACTGACAAGCTTGTCACAAACAGTATTGTGCTTAATAGAAGGTATCAAGCAAACCTGTCTCAGAGCTTTGTATGGTAAAATAGCTTTGTTGTTCTGTTGAACAGTAACTTTGAAAGCAGTAAAAGTTGTGATATAAATATATAAATTGTTCTTTCAGCAGGGACAATGTGTCCTACACTAGCAGTAGCAGCAAACGTGGGTTATTTCTAGGAAGCTTCTTATTTATATAGAAAGATATAAAGATGTAAGCTGCACATTGTCTTTTTCAAAAATGCAGTAAATTGTGACATACAATAGAAAATAGTGTTTGGATCTGGTACAAAGAAGAAAATGAGCCACAATGTTTGTGTTGTTTGAAAGCAATTTTGTATTATTATGTCTCTCCAGTCAGCAAATGATGAAAACTGTTTGTGTTTTGTATTCTTACAACTAATAACTAATCAAAATTCCTCTTTTTCTGTCTGTTTTCTCTTTCACCGTCCCTCTTGTTTTCTGCTACAGCCACTCTGCAGGTGTCCATATCCTTGAACAAAGTGGAGATAAGTGTCGGAGAGTCCAAGTTCTTCATCTGCACAGGTACAAATGCCACACACCATTGTTTTTATGTGGGTAAACTGTATTTGTGTGTGTTTGGAGGCAGGTCAGAGATGCAGCAGGGGGTCTTGCGAAGTCTGTTTGTATGACAACACAACACAATCCACGCTATCCATATGGTGAGTGACCCAGCGGTTACTAATCCGCACAGGGACGCCCCCGGCCCTCTCATCCCTCCTCTTCATTGTCCTCTCTGAATGGTATATCAACACTCAGCCATAACAGGGAACCTGCCAATGGCTCGGTTGGGTGGCAACACACCCTGGCAGGCCCCGGGCCCGCCTCCTGCTGGCTGCCTCTTCTCTCCTGCCAGCCCACTCAGTGTGGAGCTAACAGCCAAGGGAGTAGAAAACCAACTGGGAGGAGCGTCGATGGGGTGTGGAGGTCTAACATGTGCTAAGGAGGACAGAATTGGGGGTAGAAAAATAGAGGTGAATGGAAACAAAGTGAAAGGCAAAGGTAGACGTGAAAAAGCTAAAACGACAGAACAGAGAAGAATGGAAAAGGCTTTGATGCAAAAGAGTGTTGGGGTGGAAGCTAAGTAGCCACCATCCACTATCAAAGTGCATGGGAGGAAGTGTGTATGTTACTCGTTGCACTCTTTTGCCCTTTCCCACCACGGTCAGTCGCGCTATGCCAAATGTTTTACTATATTTACATACAGTCCTGCCAACTGGAGTGGGCTGAAAAGCAGGGCTGAAGTAAGAGCTGCAAAAAGCAAACACCTAGTGAAACCGAAGTAAGCCTGCAAACATATAAATAAAGACGGTCTTTAAGAGTAAGTGACTTTTTGGCTTTGTTGTCCCATTGTATGAATCAGACATACATAAATATGGATTATAGGAAAGAAAGGAACAGAAGGCAATTGTTTTGTTGATTCAGGGTTTTAGGCTGTTTGTGAGGAGAGGCAGAACAGAGAGGTGAATGTGTTGTTCTTGAGAGAAAAGGCCCTGGGTGATATCAATTCTCGTGTTAGATACAAATCTTTCTTGTTTAAAAAAGTTTGCCCGGACGAATTGGCCTTATTATTTCCATGAGAGCACACCCTTTTGACTTGGTGTTCAAACAAGCTGTATTAGGTCAAAATGAAGACGTAGGTCAACATGGAAGCCTGGAGGAAGAAGGCTTGTATTAAACCTGGTTTTGAGTTCTTTTTTTATGTATCATCCTAGTCTGTCCTTAAGTCTTACTATTATAAAAAAAGGTATTTTTCCTTTCCTTTAAAACCCCTTTAAACCACCAACAATCAAGTTTCGGCTAGTCAACAATCTGCCTTGTGAAGGAGGCTTAGATCGCTTCATATATTTCAGTAGCTTTATATTGCTCCCTCGCAGCTGAGGAGGATCGTGAACGTTGTCTGAAACACCTTCCAGATAAGCTTTGTTGCAATTGTTGAAATTAAAGCCAAGTTGAGCGGTAGGTTTCATCAGAATTGAACCCAAGCCATGTCGTGCCAGTCAGAAAATCTGATGCTGTCTAGCACTTTTCCTGTCCTTACCCGTACATGGTTATACTTTTGTTTCACAACGATCACTTTTAGATTTTACTAACAGGAGCAATGTCCATAGCAGCCAACAATCAATCAGCGTGCTGCTGTTTAGACATTTTGCTAGCACCTAAAATCGTGATTGGTGTTGTCTTTCCGCACTACCTTCAGTAGAGTCAGTCCTTGAGCATTTTCTCTTGCCAAGAATCAGTAATAATGCCAGAGCTTATGCAGATTTTAAGAGCTTTTTAAGAGGTTTGACAGACATTTCCACCAGCCATTCACACAGTTCTAAAGACATGCAGAGGGAGGCAGGACTGAGTTTGGAAAACAGGGAAGCATGCTACACACTCCTGTCTTCCCAAATCATCTGTGAAGCAAATGGCCTGTCACCATACTAGCTGCATCAACTTCACCCTATTTAGCTGTCTCTGCTGTCAACAGACTGTAAAATGGTAAGAGGTGATAACATTGTAATGCTAACAGGTATAAAGAGACGCCTGTAGCGATGCTAGACACTTATCTCTTCCCCACAAGGGCCCACATGACCCACGAGGCTCCAGTGGGAAACCACGTGTGAAGGAAAGCGTAGCAATGAGAAGAATGGCTTGTACTGTAATATGATTTTAGGAATGCTCGCGTTTGATTGCCTCATCAGATTTGCAGGCACTGAAGTTAACACACATGCTGAGGATGTAATGCTGATGGTTGTTGGATAAATTGTGATGATGAGCAGTGTTAGCATGCTGGGGTGTGAGCCAGAGTCTGTGTGTTTTTCTGTGATGCAAAGTGCAGACACTGAGAGGCAAATTTGTCAATCAGCTCATTTATCATGATTTAACTTTATGTACTGGTGCACTATCAAACGGAGATTATTATTCATGTCATAAGCTATTTAGCGTACATGCTGGACAAAATCGTTTCCAGCTAGATCCTGCCCCACATCAAGCCACGTCTTCACAGTTCCACCTGGGAGCTCTTGAGGTGAACCGTCACAACCCTCTGCTACTGGCTGCTGAGCAGCTGGAGATTTAAAGCTTTGCTCAATGGCATCTTGTGATAGTTACTGAAGGGAAAAGAGAGCATTCAAACCGCTTGCTTACTGCTCTCTCTCTCTCTCTGGGCTTATCTTTTGCCACTGGTGACATTATTTTAAACACAACATGGGTGTCACAAGCTTGCATTACTTCTATTTTCTGCTCTTCTTTTTTAAGCCCATTTAAAATCCAGCCACCTGTCTCTAAGGGACCGGACAAGCCTGTGTCCATCTCCTCTCTTGTTTCTGGATGATTGACAGGCCCAGTAATGGCCATTCACACTGACATCTTTATTGGTGAAATTTGCAGGCAAACATCACCTGCTGCTTGCAGATGGCCCTACTATCCCCTACAGTAGCCAGCTGAGTTGACTTTTCACAAGATATATGTGAATGCCATTTTAATCAGGGTAGAAGTTAGCTTTTCATCAGGCTTACCATTAGCTTCTGTGTTTAGTGTCTGTACGTGCAAAATCTTGGAAATGAGAGTGGAATTGACAGCCTACATATGTCTCTATTTCTTTACAGACTTATTAGCTATGTAAATCCTAGATTATGGCATAATCATATAATTTCAGGCCGTCTGTTCCCTCGACAAGTTCCAACAGCAATGTTGGATGGTCCTCGGCTGTTCAGCAGACCAAAGCAAGCAGCAATGGTGTAGTATTGACATGTAAAACATTAGTGAAATACATCAGAAAAATAGGAAACCTATTCAATGGAATCACTGTAAAAGTCTTCTCCAGTCTCTGTAGTTTGAGAATGCAAATGCCCAAAATGGGCTAGACTATCAAGCAAGTGTACAAGCATTCAAACAGTAGTTGTTGATTAGGCAGTCTCAGACACACTCCTGCAGGGCACACTGCCACGATCTGATCCAGCCTTTAAAACTTGTATAGTTCTGGGTAAAGGGGACTAAAATATCTGAAACAGTACATTAGGCTCATTAGCGGCATACACAAAGCAGGAAAACCAACCAGCTGCTAATAAACTATTATCTTTCCAGACCTACTGCGAGCTGAGCATCGAAGATGAGAAGAAGCGAAGTGAATGTCACTCATGTGCAGTTCAAGTAATCTTGGGACTGCAGGGTTGGTGGTTCAGCTTATTGGACCAATTTGGAAAATCCAAAAGCTATTGGAAGTCAACAAGAGGCCACTTGTTGCATGATGTATTGCGTGTCCTCAGGCATTTAAATGACCTGAATAGATCCCAGGTGTGAGGAGTAATCATGGAAACATGTCTATCCTAGGCTGGTAAAAGTTTATTTTATCTTTCTTTCTCTGACCTTGCTGCTAGCTATCGGCGAGCCAGTGAGGCTGGAGTGGTACAACCCCCAGGGCGAGCGCATCGTGCCTTCCAAGCGGATGTCGCTCCACACAGAGGCGTCACGAGCCAGGCTTATCATTTACAACGCCATCATTGAGGACGCGGGTATCTACCGCTGCCAGGCCACCGACGCCAGCGGCCGCACTGAGGAGGCCTCAGTCGTACTGGAAATCTACCGTAAGCTTGACAGACAACGTGCATTCACACACACATTCACACATGTTAGAAATGTTACCTCTATCTGTGTGCATGTGCATTTTCGCTCCATGTGTACCTTTTAACTCTGTGTGCACGCTTTGTGTGAAAGTGTCTGTTACACTCATTCTTGTGATTAAAGTACAATGACAGCTACTAATGCCATGGGACTGGGGTCCTGCCAGGCATCATGAAGGATGTGGCACTGAGGCTAACATGCCATGCTGACCCAACACTATTCCTCAGGCAAATCTTAATATCACAAGGCAGGGGTGGCTCATACCATCGCAGGGTCCATCCTCATAGAGAGCAGTGAATTAACCAGCATTTGTCCTGTCAGTGTCCTTGAGCAGGACAGCCATAAACCCAGACATAAACCCTACCAGCTCATTCCTGTGATTTGCTTAAGACAAGAATTAGATCAAACATGTGGGGCCAGAATTATAACTACTTTTGGGGACACTGAGATAATGTGTTTTGTTCTGGTAATGTAGGGCTTTTAGTTGTTAAAAGGGTGGGTTATACTGGACAACAAAAAACCTAAAATATGGTGAGTAATTTAAAGGAATTTAAAGGATAACTTGACATGTCGGAGGGGTGATACCGCAAGTATCCCAAATATCAGTGCTGTCACTGTCAGTGAAACTGCGTTGAGTTTGTCTGTGCAAGCCCAGTAATGGTTTGTGTAGTAAGAACAACTTTACTTTAGAAGCTGCAGCACAGCAGTAAGGGTTTTGTCCATTTGCAGGTGATAAGATGTCTAGCTGGACTACATTTAGTTAAGAAAGTTTAGGATTATAACCTTTATTTTAATGGAATTTGACTACAGTATGTAACAAGATCTACAGGATCTCCTCTTTCTTAGAAAATGTTGGTCAAAAGCTGTTAAAAAGTAGTTATCTAGAGACAACACCATGTAATTGCATACATTTTGAAGTGAGATGCCACCACAGTTTTAGAGGTTTGTTTACTTTCACCTACAACCTGGTTTAGTCTATTTCTACAGTTCTTGCTAGGGCCGTGTTTAGGTAGAAAAGATACATTTACCAATGCTTACAACACCTTCTGTTCACCGGCGGAGGATTAACATAATAATGCATGCAAAAAGCACAGACAAGACACTATTACATAAGAAGCAAGCAAATTCTGAGATGTGAATAACCCAAATACCCAGATCCTCTGGGACTGATAAGGAGTCTTCCAAAAGTTGAATTAGAGAAAGGTACAGGGATTTTATTTCAGGACAAACACACACACACACACACACACACACAAGCACAATAATATGTGCACACATTCTGGAAATCATCACCTGCTGTGTGGTTGCCATTTTCATCCTCACCCAGCAAACCATTAGGGGAGACATCACAGCCTCAATCACACCTGTCACCACTCAGCCCTCGCCTCATTCACCACATAACCAGCTCCCTAAAACCATTGTTTCCATGGCAACCAGGCGTCACTCACTCGGGCCCTCGGTGTAGATTGCATGAACAGCATGCGGATGAAAACCTAAAGCTGCAGCCAGCCATTCTGCCGGTGCACAGCCGGAGCAGGCGAGGACTCCTCGGGCGGTGCACGGGCCGTTGTGCTACAACATGTTGTACATGAAATGTATGACCTGTGGGAGGGAAAGTGTTGACATCGTCTCAGAAGTTGCTGACATCTTCATGATGGCCTGTTATAATCAGGCTACATTGATTGGCAGATCAGTTTGGGGTTCAAAACAGGGGCCTGGACTTAACGTCATACAAACATAGAAGAGTTGCTTGAGGATAAAACCTAAAGACTTTGGTTTCCACTTACCAATTTCAATGTGTCCAATACTTTGGTTAATGACCAGTACTTCCAAAACTAAAGACATTTAAATAAGCCTCAACTCTATTGTGTCTTTAGTGCTAATTAGTTTGCTAACATCATCATTAGCACCAGCATGTTGGCATTATTATTGTGTGCATGTAGCATGCTGTTGTTAGCATTTAGCTATGCCTAAACAGAAGATGGAAATCTAAATAGTTTCCTGAATGAAAACTTTAGTTTACTGAAATTGTTCAGAATCCTTTGCAGCAGTTTGGTGTCTTTGCAGCCATAAAAGGTGACAGGAAATTCATAATAAAGTAGACCAGAATAATGTTAAAGACGGGAACAAATCTGGGTCCCAGTTGAGAGAGGTCCAGGGAAATTGGCTCGTCAACGTATCAGATACTTATCCTCACAGTGATGTGTAGGCGAACGACTACGACTCCAGAGTACTGAGTATATTCTCAATTTGCCAGTGTCAAGTGTGCATTAGAGTGTTATTTTAGAGAGGATGTTTCCCTTACTAATTCTCTTGTAGAGCAGTATGACAACAAAAGAGAAAGGAAATGGATACAAACAGAAGGAACAATTGACACCAGAAGTGTTCAAACCTAAGAGAGATGGAGGGAGTGGGAGAGCAACAGATTTTGGAAGTAAAAAAAACACGAGTGAGGGAATTGATAAGAAACTAACAGAGTGAATGACAAAAACATGCAGAGGCATCCTTGAAGTTAATGAAGACACTGAGATGCCAGGCACATTGGCAAGCGGAGGCTGCAGTCGGGGGAGAGAATGCTCATTTTAGGGAGCAGCCAGGCATAAATCACACAGCAAAATGCTAATGCTGAAGCCCCACTAACGGAAGGGACTGATAGGGGAGCTGTCGTTGATTTATTCACACCTTCACAATACAGCACGCAGACGATAGCAGGTGGTTTCAGAGCTAGCGGCACCAGAACCGGCGCACATCAAAGCCGACTATCTGAACAAGAGCAGGGTTCGAAGAAGGATCACATGCTGTTTGTGTAGAAGTGCTGGTTCAAGAACAGCATCCTCATAAAAGCAATTTGTCAAAACACCAAATGTTTTGTCAAGCGGGAGGAAGCATCCCTAAAACCAAGATAGAGTGAATCAAAGGCTGCCTGTGTTCCTGTCTAATGCTGCAAACAGAGATGCTGCAGAAAATCTCTGCTCATTGATTTTTTTTTTTGTCAGGGCTGTGATTGGCAACAAGTAAAACAGCCACCCTTCTGTCCCCTGTGCTGTTTCACCAGAACCGCCTTATCTTTGTCCCAGAAAGCAGTCAAAGCAGGATTTGGCTTTTGTTTTATTTGATTTTGTGATTTAATGCCGTCCTTCCATTTCCAATGCACACATTGTTTCCTAATATCTAGGTCTAAATTGTGAGGCATGCGTCACATGGCAACTCGGCTTCCAGACTGAAATATATAAAAAACTATTGAATGGATTGCCATGAAATTTGGAACAGGCATTTATATCCCCCTGAGAATTAATTAATTTCTTTGGTGATCTCTGAATGGTCACTCTTGGTCTTGTTATAATGAAATGATCACCCATAGGTTATTTTTAGTGGAAAGAAACCTATTTATGTAACACAAAAACACATGCCTTTAAGATCTTTCAAAATCAAAATGGGGCAGGGTAAGATGGTATACCAGACATTTTAAATGCTACCAAAACCAATAATGTATTCTGTCCAGGAAAAAAATGTGATTAGTTTTTTTCAGCTTTCACACTGTTCTTGGGCTTTTCAGAACAGCAATACATGCTGCCAGGTGGCCAAATAGAGGTCATCCCTGTACTTATACCTGCATTATCAACAAAACTAGCAAAAGCCCTCATAAATGGCAAACACTCACTTGTGGGATGCAACTCAGACAGAAAATTGGTATGGAATTTATTTTAAAGCAACTTTTTCAAACCCCGCACCCTAAATTATGTCTCAAAACAGTCCAAGTTCACAGGGCCGTAAAAGCACTGCAGTTTTATTTCTTATTTTCCTTTTGATGTTCAGACCTGCAATAAATTGTCTGCTCTGAATACTCCAAAAAATCAGTTCCATCTCAATCTTGTTTGATCTCTCAGAGAGGCTGACGTTTCGGGATGTTCAGTCACCGCAGGAGTTCCGCCACGGTGAGACGGCGGAGGTGGTGTGTGATGTCATTAGTTCACCGGTGCCCGTGGTGGTGTGGTATTACCAGGACAAAGAGATTACTGAGGAGCACCACAGTAAGTTTTCATGACCTTCTTTCACAATGCAATTGTTTTTTTTTACTTTGACTACTGTATTTTCTTTTCTTTACTTTCATTTTGTGGGGGGTGAATGGAGGATCATTTACATACCTGTTACACATATGTATAAAAAAAAACGACTTATAACGTTCAAAAGGCCATGTGACCCTGAAAGCTTTAAAAAAAAATGGATAGATGAATGGATTTGCAAGATGTTAAAATTGAATTCTCAGACAATATGAATTAAAAAATCAATTTGGTGAAATGTGATGTTTTAATATTTTCTTTTGCCGTTTGAATCTCTGTTACTGTTAGAATGAGTTTGCTTTGAGGTTTTTTTTGTAATATAATTAGTCACTAAGTAGAGTAGCTATCAGAGTAAATTAAAAGTACCCTGTGGAGTATTTGGAGAAATGGCTCCCTGTTTTGTTAGTATCTCACGCACCAGGACGCACCTGCATATGTGTGCACGCAATGTCATAATACACTGTTCTTGGAGGAAAGGAAATGCATTCAACATGTTTATTGGTTCTCAAGGATACTCACAATGTGTTTTGGTGAGTAACACTGAATGTTAACATAACTTTGCTCACAAAAAAAACTCCACATGGTACTTTTACAACAAAAGGCCTAACAAGAAAAAAATTGTTTTAGAAAATGTAATTGAGAAAAAGTTAAGACTGGGACTTTTGTAATCAACTGGTGGAGTATTTGATAAAGTAACTTCATGAAACATTACTCAGCATTATCAAACTGTGAAACTGGTCTTAATTATTCACTGGTAGATTTTGATGGTTATAAAAGTTTAGCAATCTCAAAAGGATTACATTTTGAATGTAAACCCGCCAAATACACTTGATTTTTGAGAATAAATGCCCGTGTGTCCCGATTCTCTCTCTCTCATTGAATAGACTCACTAATGTGCCAAAAATATCATTCTCTAGGAAATGCTATTTCCTTCTTTTGTGTGGATTTACAATAAGACAACGAGATCCATTTCTATGAATAGAAACCCCATCAGCCCTGGAGGAGGCATATAACTTGGACAGAAACCATGTTAACAAACAACTGAGGGATTGGATTAAGATGAAGTGCAAACCAGCACCCTGCATAGTCTGAAAAGAGCTATTTTCAAAAAATGGGTGTATATAAACTGCTTTTTTTCTGATCCCACCCTCTTCAGTTGCTTTAGTGGTATTAAATATCAGGAGGGTTGTATACTTAATTTAGAGATAGAGGTAGAGAAGCACTCAGAGAATATCTTTCTGATAGAAGGCAGGTGCAACAGGAGGAACCAGTCGACTAGAATTCATTATTTCTTCTTCATCTCCTCCCTGATTTACAACTCTCTACACAACTTCCTCATCCTCCTCCTAGACAAAATGCATGCCTGAACACTGATTAGAAAGAGTGACCCATTGAATCTGTCACGTTTTTAATTGAAATTCAAATCTTTGCCGCCACGGTGATGATGAAACATGGAGAAGAAGGTTTTTTTTTTTTTTTTTATCATTTCACTCTAATTACGATGCATGGTTATAAATATCTTTGCTTGAGAGGAATGAGATAGAGGCCTCATCACTCCCAGCCAATCTCGCAGTGGCCACAATGAGAGAGAGTGGAGACTGTTTGGAACTGTAATTGCGTGAGTGTTTATCTGTGTGGACTTTATCAGGTAAATGTGCTGAAGTGGAGATTGACAGTCTAGCTACTGAAGAGTGGAGATGGCAATTTTCTTCTGCTGTTTTCCTAACTTTCTTATCTCACTTCTCTCTCTATCATACACTGTTGTTCTTTTGTCGTTTCCTCTTCCCACTCTCTCTCTCTGTCTATGTCTCTCTGTCTCTGGCTGGCTTTCTATCTGTCCGCCTCTTCGCCTGTGCCGTGAAGGCAGGTTCCAGGTGCTGGCAAACAACAACCTACAGATCCATCAGGTGACCAAGGCTGACGAGGGTGTGTACCGCTGTGAGGCCAGCGTAGAGGCCCGTGGCGAGATCGATTTTGTGGACATCGCTGTGGTAGTCAATGGTGAGTTGCATTTGGAGTTGTTACTTGAAGATTTTTAATGACTTGAGAAAAACAGTTGTGCAACCATTTTATCGGATTTTATGTCCGTGAAGACAGTTTTAGCAGAAGAAGAATTAAATCAAAGCAGGTTCAGGACCCAAAATATCCAAACCTTTAGTTCACCGTATTAGTCAAGTTCAAAAACTCCTGTCAGGTGCCACACCCTTAGTTTGTAGTGGTCTCCAAGCACTTCATAAGCAGTAAATAACCATGAAAGCTGCCGAGCCGCACAACTGATCTTGATGTGAAGTTCCCCTTCAAGAGGCCTGTAATAAATCAGTAGCTGTCAGCAAGAAAATGACTGACCGCTGAAATTTTAAAGGTCAATGTTTTCCTTCAAGAAACATGGTTGTGGCTACTAAATTTGAGTCCCAATAGCCACCTGCGCTACTTTCTTGTAGTTTCTCTTCTTCGTGGGATTTTGAAAATTTTTGTGTGACGAAGATCCCAAAGTCTTACGCTTTAGGGATGTTTCATGGCACGTATGTTTGGCCTGGTCTCCAAGCAGTCAACCACAATGGTTGTAAATGTACAGTAAGTCTCACTAACTTTGGATTTTATGGCTACCAAAGTTTACAAAGCAAATGCTAAACCAAAATCTTAATTTTCTAATTGTATGGCTGATTTAATGTGCTTGTTTCTGTACAGTTCATGTCCTTCCGGAGGTCTTGTTCGTGCAAACCTTGAAAAAGCTCAGGAATGAAGTTCCAAAGAGTCTTGAATAGCTTAGGCTTTTGTTGTGACGCATAATCCTCTTAGAGTGACATAGCCCAGTAAACAATCTTGTTTCCAAGTCACTATTGGCATACATCTAATGGAATATGAACCAAAACCTCCAAACCCAGCTGGTCTTTAGTGCGGAGCTTTAAAGGAAGCTAGGCAGACATATGCTCCTCTTCACACAGTGTCAACAAATTAGCATGCATTGGGGAACGAGTTTCCTCTGCATACACAAGCATCAGTGTTGCTGTTGTTGTTGTTTTCATAATTGAACACCTCTCATTCTTTTTCCTTCTGGAACTTACAAGGCATTCAAGTTTGCAGATGCCCAAGGTAGAAAGTATAATAACTGAGCAAGGATCATGTACACAGGAGCTGCTTTCCCTCTGTGGCAAAAGAAAATGGAAATCATTGTCCCATGGTTGAGCTTGAATTCATAGTGTAAAATGTTTTAACTAGGAAGAAATCAATATTTTCTAATTCACTAATTGCTGTTGTAACTAAATATAAAGACACGCACAATATTATGGCCTAACTAGACTACTATAACATGAAGTTGACACATTACAGAGCTTATTTCCAGTGTATTGATCATCTTCAGAGTCGAGTCACATTTTGAAACAGCACCAACTGATGAATGGAAATTCACGTTGAATGCGTACTATCAGAATACAGTTGTCAGCTTTGATGGATTCAGCTCTACTGACTCAGTTAAGTTCATCATTGGCACACTTATAGCAGGTCTGATCTTTCTGCTACCATTAGCGTGATTATTATTTTTTAAATGATTTTATTCTATAGTGTAATTGAACATTTCAATTGGCAATGTCTGAGGATTATGTGGCCCAAAAATCTAAAGATGTCATTTTAATGTTCTCATTTGTTCTCATTTACCACCTGTCTTAGTCACCTGAGACTGCTGAAAGTGATTGAAATGTGATTTCACTAAGGCCAGGAGCGTCTTGTAACGGTCAAACAGCTGCAATATTGTCTCTGCCTATGTAATTCTCTCACACCTAATGTAACAGCAGAGCGGCCCTCTGCCCAAAAACTATGAATTGCATTCAATTTAGCACACCACTTACCCCACTTCTGAGGAAGATCCAATAAGCCTGCTCAATGAGGCACGACCTATTATTGCAGCGACAGGACACTTGCCATGCGGTGCTGAGATGGGACAGGCTGCAGGGTGCTTTGCCGAGAGTCTTGAGAAGTGCACACTCTCTGAGGGGGCCACACCCTAAAGGGAGACACATTAAAGTGATTTTCACCTTACCTCGAGGACACTCATTCTGTAGATCCCTAAAGACTGTTAAATTCAGATGTGCCCTAAGCTGAGACAAAGTCTGATTTGTAGAAACACCATGTGGTCCACATTAAATATAATAAGTATAATTGGAGGAAACTAAGGAAACTGTCCAATGTGGTATCATCAGGCTAGGAGACATCTGTTAAAGCAGTTCATGAACTTTTCTCAACTTTTCTTCTGATGATTCAAAATGTGCTCTTAAAGCTGTTCTTTCTAATTTCTCTTATATTGTTTAACTTAACAAATTTTAATTAAAGCTACTACCATCAATATTTTAATATGAACAATAATTTAAATGACTCTGCAGTTCTACGCTGCTCTATGCATACATTAGTGTCTAATGATTTTACGGCCTGCAGCTTTAATGTTTCAGTTGACTTTCATAACTGTCATTAGCATTTTTTTTTAGACTTTTTACCATAAAAGTCCCACTGTAAAGTACCTACCCAGCACTAATCAACAAAAAAGATAGCAATTAGTAAGTAAACATGAAGTATTTTGCCGCTAAAGAGCCAGATAATGCCTTCAGGAGTTGGTGGAGACCAAAACAGAGCTACAAGGAGAGTGAATATTGGACGTACTTTCATCAGGTTGCTTGCACGCCCCCAAAAGAATGCTAATACTGATTTGTGTCAAAAGATGTATGCTTACCACCAAATGTGGTAAAGTTTGTTGTCCTACAATATTAGACTTTTTCTTCAAGGTCAGCAGTTGTCCTGTGGTCCAGAGCTAGCTAAGCATCTTGTTGCATCTATTACTTTCTTGCATAAGCGTTTAATCTGCAATTTATGCTATTACACTATTAACAGTTAGGGAAACAAAGAAAATATTAATTAATTGTAGTTCCAGAGGAAGACATGGTGGCATCTAGCTATGACCCAACATAGTTTCTAATACAATTTCCACAAAAATGTACATTTTCCATAAATATCTGAATTTGAAGAATGATGTTAGTTGCATTGATTAGTTTGTTCCATCTATTAATTTATTGCATAAGCGTTTAGTCTGCAATTTATGCTACTACACTGCTAACAGGTGGAAAAAAATGTATTAATTAATTGTATTAGCTCTGATTGTCCACCAGAAGGAGACAGGGTGCCGTCTGGCTTTGACCTAACGCATGGGGCAAGCTAATATCAACTTCCCACCTGTCAGTAGAAAGCGAGAATATGTTTTGCCATCCACTCAGGTCCTCCTGGTCATGCTTAGACTTCCATCCACATCTGCCTCTCTTCTTTTCTTCACATTTTTGTCAATATGTGAGAGAACAAAGTGGTGGACGTGCAGAGTCTTCTCACCAGATCAGATCGCAAAGTAATAAATCTCTCATCCAGGTATTTGCTTGTTGTATCACTGCAGTCTCTTTGGTCTCAGGTGTCCACAAGAAGTTGGTTTCAGTGTGCTGAGGCCTGTGAAAGATATGTTGTACCTATGCTATAGCCTGTGCATTTATATTTCCTGGATTGAAGCTTGAGGTGTGAATCTCTTTACCCTGAAGAATTATTTTTGTAAGTCTACAGAGAAGATTTTGAATCATGCTCTCTCTTTACCTCTGCCTATATATGTATAGCACATGTCACTTAGAGAATTCACTAGGATTATTCCCCTTCTATGGGTTAGAATGGTGGTGAGGGCAAGGTGGAACAAGAAGAGCCATCTTAGGAGAGGATTTCCAAAGCAACAGAAAGCTACCAGGGTTACCAGAGAATATATACAGTATCGACAACAACTTGGACTGGTCGAACAACACAGAGGCCCTGAACACAAGCAGATAGAGATAGAGTAGGTTTCTAGGAGGCTCAGGTATGTCAATGAGCACAACACACTGGGCTACATGTTTTATCAGCTGCAGACAGTGAACTGTTCTCTGTTATGGTGCCTGGGGATATGGCTGTGAGGTAAGATAAACAAACTGTTAGAAAAAAGCCAGACACAGTCTCTGTCTGAAGACCCCTGGAGAAAGAAGAAAGAATGAGGACTAAACTGGTGCAGCTACAGGGCATCCACCTCATCTCATGAGGTACAGCATTTAGCACTTGAGCTCTTTTTTTGTGCCAAAGTCAGAATGAGCATTGGTTCTTGCCCAGTATCTTTGCTGCTACAATATTACAATGCTACATGTGATCCCAATTTTAAATGCCTCACACCTTAATGAGGATGCAAGTCACCAATCCCTAAAACTCAGGACTTTTCTAATCCTGCTAGGTGGGACCTAGTAACATTTCCATTACAGAGAGTTGGTTAACTCTCTTGTGAAAATGTGGATATCCAGCAAAATGCTTTACATAAAGCATGCAAGCAAATGGGAGTTAAATAATAGTTACATTTATTGAGAAAATGCTCTTAATTTAACAGATGGATGAAGCCGGCATTGTAAAGTATTCCATGTCTGAAAAGGGCTTACAGCAACAAGCCCTCAAGGCATCCTCAGGGCACTTGACCAACTTTATTTTAAGGAGTCAATGAGCAGAAGTCTTGTTGAATGATGCTGTCAAGGAAAAGGAAGACAATCACAAATGTTTTCAGATCGGCGTGAACCTGCCTGAGAAGTCTCAGACTTTACAATGACTCAGTACTCAGCCTTTCATATACAAAAAAAGTAGTGTCTGAGAGTAGCTTTGGTGATAAGATAAGATAAACTGTTTATTAGTCTCTCAATGGGGAAATTGCAGGGCATACAGTAGCAAAGTTATCTACAGTACTAGATATAAAATATTTAAAATATATAGCATGCAAAAGAGCTTTTTAACAATACGGAATAAAAACTTTATTTCATTCATTGATTTCAGGTATCTATAAACGAGGCAAATTGCCTCTTAAATCATTACTTTTTTGTTCAAAGTGCAGTCAAACTATATCCTTCCAAGTCCCTGCATGAAGCAATTGTATTTCTGAATTGATTACTGCACAGGCAACCAGCTGAGTTGACTGGCTGACTGAATGCGGCCGCATCTTTATGGTACGTTTTTTTTGTAAACTACAATTGAACATGATCACCATCTCTAACCTGGGAGTTAGTTTAATTCAGCTTGTAGCAACCATATGTCCTGCTGTTATCCCCCCCCCCCCCCCCACCATGTGTAGTCATAAATATTCATGGTTAAGTTGATAAAGCTCTGCTGACCCGCTGCAGCTCCCAGTCTCCAGTGTATCAAAGCAGACCATAGATGAGGATGATGGAGTATCGAGGAAGAGGGCCAACTACTGAATGGCTTATCAACCTGAGGCTCAGTGTTAGAAGGATACAGAACATTTCAAGGAGTGTTGTTGAAGGTTATCATAGAGGAGTTGTGCAAGCCATTCATCCACTACGCAAACGTAATGTAGAGGAACACACTGAAAAACAAGGATTTGGACATTGGTGGAAATGTATTAAGTGATTTTCAATTATTGTAACTGTAATGAAAAGCTGACATTACTAGCTAATTTACATATGTCATTTTTGCTCTCTGCATGCTGGCTGCCATTAGGCTTTTAAAATTACAGGGCAAGATCACAACAGTCTGAGTTCCCTACTCTTCCTCTGCTCTGTGTTAGTCACACATCAGTGTATCATGGACCAACCAAATAACTTTCTGATTTCACCTGAATCCTTTCTAGACACACAAACTTAATTGTCGGTTCACTCACTCGCACACTAAACCTGCAATGTTCCACTTTTCAGCTGTCATTGGAAACCAATGTGTCCTTCAAAATGTCTTAATTTACTTTACAGTGACATAAATTATAAGTGCTGGGTGTTCAAGAACAGAATATAAATGTAAATATAAATGTTACATTAAATTCCCAATTATAAATCGGGGCTGGTGCAGCATGGGTGCTAATCTAGAAGGCAAAACAAATCCTTAATAAGCACTCTAGCAAAGGTTGTGTCTCAAAACATTTACATGCTGAATTTCTAAGAGTAATACATTTATGACATTTAGCAAGAACATTTCAAGACATCTAAAACATGAATGATCCACACTTCATTGAAGCCCATTAGCGCTCAAAGGAAAACAAGCTCCTCCAGCTCCTCCAGGATGCTTTTAAATTGGCCCAAGTGAGTTTGTATCTTGAATATGTTTCACATGCTTTTGGGGATGTCTGTAAACCTCACATTATCTCCACAGAGCCTCTGACGTTTCAAGAATATGACTAATACAGGAAGAATGCACAAAGCTTGCCAGATTCTTTTTGGACGCATAAACCCTGTTGCTGATTTTCTCTCTTGAATGAATTCTTTCTTCCTGGCAGGGCTGTTTCAACGAGGCTCCCTGGTGTGGGAGGGTATCACACAGGAAGAGTGGGACACTGGAGAATGGAGATCTACTGGCGTGGAAATCAATGGTTATCATGTCAGGCAGATGCTTGCTCCTCTTACTTGCAGAGTCAGGACTATTGGAAAGGACTCATAGTGTTTGATTATTGCTTAGGCCATTTTTATCCCTGAAAAGCTTTCTGCACCTTGATGTGTGTCTCTGTACTCTGTCCAAAAATGGAAATGGCATTAATTTCTTTAGTACATGGCGATAGCTAAATGATATTTAGACACCATGAGACAGCAGATAGATCATACAGTGGGGATTTAGATGCACCGTGAAGAGTTTTTCACTTACACAGGGATACACACTGGCATCGTTAGTGTAATTGATCTTTTAAGAAAGAGTACAGTACACTACAGTGTTTGGTTCATTAGCTATCTGTGATGATGCTTTGTTTTCATTAGAATTCCCCATTCATTATCCCAATATGTATTTTTTCCCCACACCAACATCGCAATTGTTTTTCATCAAGACTGCCTTTTAATTAGATTTGAAGCCACATATCTTTAATTTTGAGAAGTTTGCCATGATGATGCCATGGTGTGGGGAAGCTTCATGGGGAATCCGCCGTGGCACTTGGCGCAGTAAGCGAGAGCGAAACGAGAAGATGGTTTAGGAGGGTATTTATGAGGGAGGGTGAAGCCTCGTAAAAACGTAATTGGGGTGTGGTCCTGCTCCCGAAATTCTGCTAAATAGCGTCAATTTTTTTTATATCGGAAGAAAACAAATGGTGCTCAAATAATATCAATGTGCAGCTGCCAGTTACATAAACACATCTTTTACTCAAGTGCAAACATCTGTTAAGTGGGTTTTCTTTTGCAGGATGAGAATAGCTGGCACAATTCAAGATGTCTTTAGTAATCATTTCCCTTCATTTTCATGCTCACAACTCTTTGTGTGGGTTGTGTTGATTTTGATTTAGATTGTAAATGAAACTGATATAGTTGCCGCCAGAATTAGTATGTGTGCATGTAGGGTTGTTGTTTTCTGCCTATTTTACAGCAAAAGAAAGCCATGTTTGAAAAAGCTTTTGTTGTACCAACAAGTCTTTGAGTAAGATAAGATTTGACCTAATTTTCTTTCTAAATACATGTTGCTGCTCAGGTGTTCAGGAGATGCACTTATTTGATCACCACCCCACTCATTTTTTCTTTTTTCTTACCTTCTCGACCGAAGCAAAGGGAATGGGGGAAAAGGTGCTCCTAACATACTTAATCATGCCATGTGCCACAGCAGAGCAGTTATTGTGGGAGAAGAAGTACAGCATAAGTACAGGCTTGAGAAATGGACTGAGACGCCTGATAAACATGCTATTGCCATAAAGCTGTCATTCCCTTGTCACTGCAAAGGTTAATGGAGAAAAGACTGGGCCTGCTCTCGCTCTGCTCTCCATTTACTGAATGACAAGATGACAATCCTCAACTGATTGGGTGGCAGGGACACTGCATGACACTCTTGATAAATTCATCAAGACCTCTGCAGTTTATCAATACTGCTGGTTGAAAACATACTGTATTTATGTGCTGCATGTACATTTACAGACCAATTTACAGCCACATTTAAGCACAAAAAAACCATTATCTTAAAAAGTATACTGTTTATTTGCATGGCTCAAGAATATGATGTGATCATGAAATCATGAAAGATGTATCCCATTGATTACAGGCTCAAGCACTAAGGTTTAAGTGGTGTCAAAGGACATTCTTGTCATATTCCACTTTAATTGTAAAAAGTAAATTCATTTGTTAAAAATAAAAATCAATTGATGGATTTTGACTCTGCAGAAATTGGCCCGACGAGACGTACAATGGCTCGAGCATAGCGATCATAGTTTATTCACAAAAGAAAATCACTTTTTTTTAATAGATGGCACAGTTGTTTTTGATGTTGAAACACATATTCTGTCTGACCATTGTTGAAATGGATTTAGCTGAGCATTTCTGAATCAGACAATAGTATTATAGTCTCACATCACTGTGTTCAGCTACTTTGTGTTTTTACCAAAGCTGGGTCAATATGTTAGTTGAAATCCCCATGGGATTCCTGGCAGAAGTAGCATTTTCAGTGAGTGCTTGCTCGCAAGGCCAATTTAATCCATTTGAAAATGTTAGCCTTCATCATCTGGCTTCAGAGAGACAGAACTTTCTTTTAGAAATAGTCAGATTTAGGCTTTTAGTGATTCATCCTTTACCCTCAGGGTCTAATGACAGCATTCCTGTCTGATTGTGTTGTTTTCTGCTCTGTTTTTGTGTCTGCAGTCCCTCCAGTGTTGTCGGTGTCCCAGCAGTCCTTCAATGCCACCGCTGACTACCAGGAATCAGTCACCTTTACTTGTGTCACTGCTGGATCTCCTGAACCTGTGGTCACATGGCACAGGTACCTTGTACTTCCTTAATACCTAGCATTGGTCTCTGACATAAAGTTCAGAGAGATATTGAAGAGGAACACCTCAGGCTTTTTTAAATGGTGGGCCCTCAAAGATGGGCAGGATGGCTGTGTACTATATTCTGCCATAATGGGCCCCTCTCTTCATGGAAGGCTTTCCACAAGATTTTGAATCCAGGGATTTTCTCCCATTCAGCCACAAGAGCATTAATGAGGTTGGGCGATAAGGTCTGCCTTGCATTGGCTTTCAATTTATTCCAAAAGTGTTGGTTTAGTCAGGTCTGTGCAGGCAGGTCAAGTCCTGCCACACCAAACTGGGAAAACCAATCACAATAACAGAGGGAATCCGGTCATTTTTCAAAATAAAACATCGTTCAGACTCAGATAATAAATAAAACGGAAATAATGTAAGTTATTCTTTCTCTGCGGCCTGGTACCAAATGATCCACTGCCCGGTGGTTGGGGACCGCTGGTTTAGAGGCTAACTGACCAAATACTACTTGTTGGCAGCACAGTGTAACTCAAGCCTAAGAAAGACTACAACGGGTATGTTTTCCAATATTAATTAAAATATCCCCGGCCCTGCCACGCTTGTCAATCCGGACTGTGACGCCCATCTGTAACCTTTCCTGCTTCTCTTTTCTCTCTGTAGGGCTCCAGAGATTATTTTGGGCCTGCCATTTTGTGAGGCCATAGATATGTGGTCCCTGGGCTGTGTGATAGCTGAGCTCTTCTTGGGCTGGCCCCTCTACCCCGGAGCGCTGGAGTACGACCAGGTAACATTCGTCTTTCTCTCTCTCGCACACACACAAGCTACTATATCACGTGCACACACACACACACACACACACATACTCCAAGGGAGGGAAGGAGCGACCCTAAAGATATCTCCCTCCCTCCCTCCCTCCCTCCCTCCCTCCCCCCCTCCCTCCTGCAGAGGGCATAAGGAGGACAAAATAAACAGAAAGAAATGACATTTCTCAGAGCGAACAGAATCCATATTTAATTATTGGAATTCCATGTTCTCTGCTTTCCTTGTAGCCAAAACGTAACACTATGTTGTTGTATAGTTAAGCATTTATTTGTTGTTGCTCCCTGATCTTTTTCTCGCCGTCTGACTGACTAAAATCCAGCAAACCCAGCATGAAATCTACCTAATTCTAATCTGGACTGAATCAATCAGGAAATCGTTCTTGGCAATCTATGGTTATCTTTCCATAGGGCTGTGCGGTCTGAACTCCCCAGCTAGGACTTTAAACAGAGTTCCCCGGCAAGGGAGAGGGAGCATGGGAAAATGCCTGACCCACGTTCACAGACCCGTACAGGATCACCCTGTGACTGACTATATGCAGCTCTGTGATGACCAGAGTTAAGCCCATCATGTTTTCAGTGTCTTGAGTTTAGAAATTTGGAAAACGGAAACCTTGGACATCCTAGTGGTATTGTTGTGTCTTAGTATTTGTTATGTTGGGAGAAAGAAATATATTTTAGGCCTGACACCTTCTGGTTGGTCGGTCACTATGCTGTCCAACCAAATTCTCATTGGTCTTAATCCATTATTTTCCCACACAGTGGCAGTATTAGCCAGGTAAATGAGGGGAAAATGGGACGGGCATAAGGAGGGACGACTCAACCATTGCTTATGCAAAGCCTGGCTAGATAGTTATTCCACTCAGGACTGCCGAGGCATGAACATTGTATGCACATTCAGAGCAGCAGTAACAGTTTCAGTAACTCATAAAATATGTTTCAGCTACTTTGGTTTTTTGTGGCCATGGTTTACTGTCTCAATAGTTTTTGTGCTGGGCTACCAGTTGATATCATATTTTCGGAAATCATATGAATAAGAGCAGCTGCATGCTGCTTATCATTTCAGAATAAAATAAGGTTAAAAATAATTACATTTGCTGTAAATAGCATTTTTTGTTTTTGTTATTCATTCAGTGCACTCAATGAAATGTGGCCTACTTAGTTAATCTGGAGATAATGTGCTTTTACTTTTTATAGGCATCTACAATATTCTCCAGAACTCTAACTTATTTAGCCTTCTTGTCCAAACAGAATGTTTGAAATTGGCTTTACTTCCTTAGTACTCACCAGCACCAAACATTCTTGTTCATCAACATTTTTGAAATTTGTTTAATGCATGTCTGTTGTCGGAGTTAATTTTTTTGGCAAGGTGTCACTTGTGGCTTCAGCAGTAGCTCTCAGTTTGGACAATCATCGATCAGAGATAGTGGCCACTGGAGCTTTGCTGAGCACTGACTGTGGTACCACTGGGCCATGCCAGGACACACAGTGAGCCCCCAAAAGTATGCTGTGCTATGCCAAGGCTCACTGCAGTTCCACTCTACACAGCAAAATGTATTTATAAACATAAGCCTGATGGTAGACATGAGACACACACACACACACACACACACACACACACACACACACACTCTGTGGTGAGCATTCAGTGCACCATCAGCAGGTTCTCAGTCCAGTGCCCTCTGGCCTGTCAGTGTGTTTGTTCTGGGCCGTAGACACGTGCATTGATGCATACACACGCACACACACACACAGGCAGTCAAACGTATCACTGTAGGGTTTCTCTTGGTCATGGAATTTCTGGAGTATCATGGAATTTTGAGAGGGGTAATCAAGACAGGGCAGTACAGAGAGTTGAATGAATTCTTGGAAAAGTTGGCACATATCTAGGAAACTGTATACCCGAATACGTTTTATAACTCACAAATCGCTGCAAACCACACCTTTTTAAGCACCATACATCTTTTCTGTATTGAAAAACAAACAAAATAGCAAAACAAAAGAAACTGATGATCAAACAGTAAAAATAAATTTTTATGATCATGTAGTCATGTGTGGAACCTCAGTGAAAACATGATCACTTTGCATGATTCACTTGTATCATATTGTTTAGCTAACAAACTCTTTGTGCAACAGGCTTTACTGTCTGTGTCAGGTGAACCGTTTGAGTTGGGAGGGAAGGGATAACTGCCCACTAAAAGTCCATGACTCCGCTCATCAGTGGAGAAATCCCAGAGTCCACTCACATTCTTTTTTTGTTTTGTTGCGTCATTGCACACACAACAATGCTGGAGAACAGCATGACAGGCTGTAAATCTCGCAGAGTCTTGTCTCAAAATGACCGACATTTTGTCAGGAAGTATTATATAATCATGGTCAAAACAAAGTTAATATGAACAACAGGTCAAGTAAACAAAGTGACAAAAAGCTTTGATTGCTGTGGATGTAAAGGAATTCTGGACTATTTTCCCCAATAGTACTTATTTAGTAAAAGTATAATAGTACAATTTAGATATGATGCAAAAGGCTTTGAGAATCTGTAAGTTTTGTTTAAGTTAACTTGAAAGTGCTTTAAAAGTGCTTGAATTGTTCTCTTAAGAAGCTGTATGAACCCTGATGCAATGATAATTTTATTCATGCTACATTTCGCTGACAAATGTCAGTAACCTCTGACTCCCCTTGCTGGATGTGTGCCTTGTTTGCTGCATCCTCCTTGGTCCCGTGAAGCACTAGAACTACACCAGTTTGGCAGAGCAGTAAAGGTTGAAGTGCAGGGATTTTACCGTGCTGTATTAGATGACGAGCAACTTATAGATTAGCTCCAAGTTGCAAAGTAACTTGTAACATGTTTAAACTTAGGTAATAAGTTTGTATGTTGGATATAATGACTCTGCCTTGTGGTGTTTTGCAAAATGAGACTTATTCAGGTCCCACCATTGGCCTTTCAAGTGTTTTTTTTCTTACTCTTCACAAAAAGCCCATTTCTTTTCTTTAGCCCCTTCATGGTGTGAGTAGAGCAATAGCAAAAGAGTCTCCTAAATTTACCTCCACACTAATAAGCTGCTGATGTGAGTAGTGTTTCAGCTAAAGGCTGTATTTTCATTAACTGGGTAAAATAAATAAATTGCAACTTGACTGTTACTTTCAACCAAGTTGTGATGTAAGCCGTTGTCTTTTTTTCTCTCAACCTCTTCTCCTTGCTTTTCTCTTTTTCCACATTTCTTCTTTCCTCTGTCATCTCACTCTACTTGAATTTCCTTTCCTCTCTCCTTTTCTCTGCGTCTTCCTGCTCGGTCTCTCCTCAGATCCGGTACATCTCTCAGACTCAGGGCCTGCCTGCTGAACAGCTGCTCAACAAGGGGACCAAGACCTCCCGTTTCTTCTCCAAAGAGTCCGACTCTCCCTACGCCTCCTGGAGACTAAAAGTACCTGCACACAAATAAACATAGAACGTAGAACATGCATGTTCTGCACGCAGTCATGTTACACACCTGCAAACACAAAGAAAGCATCCTCCTGTCAGCCACTAACTTTAAACTGTAGTGAAACTCAAGTAAAAAGCCTTTCAGCAATGAAGTGGAAGACAGTACGTTTTTCAATAGGACGCAGCTGCAAAATCTTTTCGAAACAGGGCAAAGCCATCACAGTCTGAGGAAATGTGAAACTGTGCTTAGACTGCCGGCTGAGCTCTAAATAAATTTTAAATGAATGCGAGCCTGATATTTATCTGCCCTGTGCTTCCCAGGAAAAACCCGACTAACATGCAGATTTACATGGAAGCTGCCTGCATGTGTATATTTTATGTATTACTTCTATAAACCTTTACGTGACAAATAGGGTGGTAGCTTTCAACACACAGGATGCAAATAAGTTACAGCAATCTTTATATACTTACCCTAATATTTCTGTTCCTCCTGCAGACAACAGAAGAGCACGAAAAAGAGACGGGCCTTAAATCCAAAGAGGCCAGAAAGTACATCTTCAGCTGTCTGGATGACATAGCACACGTGAGTCAAGCCTGATCAAATTCACACCACGCTCAACAAGTCCAGCACAAGAGATAACGTTTGGACTCACATTGAGCTCATGCTACATCTTCACCAATACGTTTTTGTTTTAAAATGCATAACTTTTGCTATGTTTAGGCCTAACGTCCACACTACTCCAGAGTATTATAACTCCTAAAACAGAGACCTTTTAAAACGCTGCTGACAAGTTTTAGTTTGAAAACTCAGAGATCGTGTTTTAGTGAGGACGAGCGGGAACGGAGACGTTTTAAAACGATGGCGCTTCCTGATGGAGTCTCATCAGCCACGACTTGTCCTTCGCTGATTCGTCACACCCTTATCACGACAATTTCCCAGACAAATACAAACACCATCCTTGACTACAAAGCGTTAATTCAACATGGATAACAGATCGGTAACAGTTCAACCTGGTCGTCGGTCCGAGCACAGAAACCTCTGCTCTTACTTTTTTCTGTTGCTGTTCTGGCTTAATAGTATTTTCTGCCATTAAATAAGTGACAAACCGCAGAGTAGATAATATTCTTGCTTTTTACACCAGCACGTGCATGCATGGTGCACGTGAATGGTCATGTGATGTATTTTCAGGCGTGTAGTATGATGATTATTATTTCTGAAACGGATAAAACGCTTGTGTGTACGGAGATCATTTTGGTTTTAATTGAAAACGTATTAGTGTGGATGTAGTCTTTGTTTCTCTGCTATAAAACAATCATGTCGGCTGATCAGTTCAAGTACTCGGTTTCTTGGTTTCTTAATTAATACGAGTAGTTGCCCTTTGTGGTTTGTTCTCACATGCTGTCTTTTCTCTGTGTGCCTCCATCAATCAGGTGAACTTGGTGCTGAGTCCTGATAACAGCGACATGCAAGCAGAGAAGGTTGATAGGAGGGAGTTTGTGTCTCTGCTGAGGAGCATGTTGCTGATCGACGCCGAGGACAGGACCGTTCCCTCCAGTGTCCTCAATCACCCCTTCCTCACTATGACTCATTTGCTGGACTACCCACACAGCACTCAGTAAGGCTACTACAGCTGACATTGACACAGAATGCATTAGCTTATATGCTCACATACGTTTTTCTGTGTTTCCCTTTCCTGTAGTAACTAGCAAAGACATGGCAGAAATGCATTTTTGTTTCTCCTCACCTCATTACAACTCCTCTGTTCCCCTCCAGCGTGCAGTCATCTTTCCGCATCATGGACATGTGCCACACTCGGCCCACCAACGCAGTTTTTGACGCTCTGAATCAGAACACCATTCATTTCTCAAGACCTCCAGTAGCCCCCACTGCCTCCTCTGGCCTTCCTTTGGGCTACAGCAACATATCAGTCCACACTCAGGTGAGATTCTGCAGTCACGTGTGTGCGTTTGCTACTAGTGAAGTTTTGTCTTACTAGACCAGAGCGTGTATGGATGTAATAGAACTTTTTGCAGTAAGTTATATGATCAAGTGTCTGTATATGATGGAATAATGGCATTAGGATGTGCCACAGGCCACCAAATGGCTGCTCTGGCTACATTTTCCCATTTTCCTTGTCCCATGTTCTTCAGACAGCTGTCTTTTTTACCATACACGTTTGCATCCCTGATTCTGTTAATGTCTTTGCTTTTGTTGGAGTGTCACACTTATGGAACGGCTGTGTTAATTTGCGTTAAATTGCCTTTTCTGAATTGTTTTTACATAACTTCACATTTGAGCCATATTTAAGGCTTGGTGGCCCATGGGGCCAGAGCTTAAACATATTACCGTCAGTCTCTGTCTTGTCTTTGTCGTTCACAAAACTGAATCAAAATCCATAATTTTCCCTTTCTCCCCTATATTCTCTTGTTTCTTTTTTTTTCTGTTGTCTTTTCTGTCACTTCTTCCTTTTTATCTTTTCCAATGTAGGCTGTAACACAGTCAGCCTCCTCAGTGCTGCATCCTGGGATAGCTCTAACAACTGGGAATGGTCAGTTTGGGTGCACGGACTCGTTCCCACCTGCCCTTCTTCTTTGTCCTCCCGCCATGCAAGGTATGTAGACCGTATACTGCTAACAATGATAACACTTTTCTTTTAGTCATTTAACATCTTTTATTAAAAGGTTGCATATTTAAAATATTTTAGTGTTATAAAAATTCTTTAGAAGAATCGGCTCCAATATAAAGTGCCTAATGTAAATGGTACCATAGTTTTGCTAATGTGTTCTTAAATGTAGCCACAGCCTTTTTGAGCTGCATAGATGGTTTGTCTTATGCTTTTTTTTATTTTTATAAAAAGGTAATCTTAACCAACCAGCAGGCTTCCCTGTTCCCATGGTAACTCAGGCCCCTCCCATACAGCCCTTACCAGTGAGGCCTGGTGTAATTGCGCAGGTAAGACGCAGACCCAAACCTGGATTCTTTTTAAATGTGTAGCTTGTGTATGAACCAACATCAGGTCTATAGGGATCAATAGACGATTGCACAAAATCCCTGATTTTTCCTGATGCAGGCCTGGTCTAGCCGGGGGCAGCAGCTCCTCGTCCCAGCAGCCTGGCAGCATATGACTGCAGTGGGTCCTCCTCCCTCTCACCCCCCTCCACCACCCCCTTCCTCTCTTACCAACGACACCACAGCCGGCCCGCAGAGGATCAGCGACTGGGGGTGAGTCACCCTGCTCTGAGTTACCCAGACTAAAAGGCTGGGAAATTCCCTGTTTTTATGACTTCCACAAGTCAAATATGTTTTGGTGCATTCGTTGTATGCATGTATTGCAGCATGGATACTAAACTTGCTTTGCCCGGGGGCCACTCCTGCAAAATGACAGGAGGCCAGGGGCCAGTTAATAAACAAACTTTAATATTTATCACATATCTTGCGGTGCTACCAGACAGGGACGCTGCTCTAAACTAGCAGGTTTGACTTGTGATGTCGCCTGGTATTAGCAACCTTGCATACAGCAATTTTCATTTGGCAAATTAAACAGTGGTTTAGGATTGCAAAATAAAGGCAAATTCATCTGTCCATTTTTCATTGAATTACCAACTATCACTGTCAACCTTTAGATGTTTGTTGTCCTCACTCATCTTTGCCAAGAGGCAAATCCAGTGGCAACAGCCCCACGTAGACAGGGGAGAAGTTTGCCCTCAGGAATTTCTGCCAAGCAGACATCCTTCAAGGCAAACTTCTCCCATGTTCTCTGTGCAGATCAGATGTACATTAACTTTTTGCAGCAATCAAGTGTCACAACTGCACAGATCACTGATAGGATAATATGTAAGTTTAACAGCCAAGGGTCATTGTTGAACATTTACTAATTGGTATAAACAAAAAATCCCTGTGTGAATCAATTCATTTAGATTGAGAATTAGGAAATGGTCGGTGGGCCACCTGGCACCCCATCACAGGCCAGATTTGGCCCGCAGGACATAGGTTGAGTATCATCAATAAAGTAACTGCTACTGTCGACTTTCTGTTGTAACGGTTAACGCAGCTATACTATTTCTGGTCCATATATATGATTAAACAGATTTCTAATGGAGTTTTCAATTTGGGAAGCAGCACCTCACATATAAAGTCGTGGTTGATGATAATAGTTGAGAATTCTTGTTATTAATGGTTGGTTTTCTTTGCTTCCATCGGAGCATAGCATGTAATCTATTCCTATTGCATATTTTAACCCAGAGTATACCCATGGCTGAATTATGTTTCTTTGAACAGGAAAGTGCGTCCCCACAGCAGCCACTACAGTTCAATGATGCAACAGCCTCTCCTGACTAATCAGATGCCAGCCCTCTCTGCCCATCAGCCAATCAACATTGGCATAGCTCATGTTGTGTGGCCCCAGCCAGCCAATAAAAGGAACAGACACAGTCACAACAGGTGAGATTCTGCTCATCCGTCATTGTTTTTAAAGTTAAACTTCTCTGCCTCTTGAAATCTAATGTATCAACTGTTCTGTTAAAAGGAACCTGTCCCACCTCAACAACATCCACATATCAGCATGTCCGAGCCCCAAGATGGCTGATGTTGGACAGGCAGCGGCACGAAGGGAGCAGCCTCAGAGGGAGGTGCCTACGGTGGAAACCAGGCAACAGGAAGTTCAAAACACAGATGAAGAAGAAGACGATGCAGAAGAGGTGAGCTGCTTCAAAGAGGTGGTGCCAAACGGTAACAGCAAGCTGAACCTGTCCAGTCAACAACAGCGAGACGTGGCCGTCCTGATGGGTGACACTCCGAGCCCTGCTCCCAGTGTAATCAGCATCCGCAGTGAGCTGACCGACGGAGAGGACGAGGGGGAAGATGAAGACCCTCAGAGGTGCCGCCGGAGCGAGTGAGTAACTTTGACAAATGGATTTTTAATATCAACCTGTTCAAACCCATAGAAAGACTTAGAAAAGATCTCACTGCAATGCTGAACAGAGAACAGTGGCCGTCCCCTCATATATCAGTGTGTTGTAACAGGGTTTAGTTTGTTTTAACCAAACAGGTTAGGAAAACAAGTGAAATGGCAGGCAGTGTCAGCAAAATGTGAAGCACAGTTTGTATATCTGAACCTTCAGTGATGAGATTTAAACTTGGTTTTTAACCTCAGAAATGTGAACCTGCACTGTTCTTTCCGTAGGTGTAAAGAGGAGTGTGTGTGCGAGGTGTGCAGAAACACCAGTGGGTCTATGGAGAGAGTGTGTTCCCTCAGCAGCCCTGACAGCAGCCTCAGCACCAGTTCTTTCGCCTCCAACTCACTACAGTCCAGCCCCTCTGTCTCGCCGTGCAAGAGACCCAACAGGTACTTCTTTGGACTTCAGGACGCATCCGAAAAGACTAAGGACGTGATGTTCTACAGAGTTGTTTTACAATGTTCTACACATTAACTTCCAGTAATTTCTCCTCTGTATTCAGCATGTCCGAGGACGACGGCCACGAGAGCGGCTGTGACACAGTGGAAGGCTCCCCCACGTCCGACACATCAACCTCCCCACGTGGTAACACGGCATACTGTTACCTCGACAACAGCAACCACAACAACCGCCCACCTTTGGCTGCCATGGTAGCACCACTGCCTTCCCCTGCAGTGCAGGGCAGGAGTCCTCGTGGCGTTAGGACAATGGTAGTTCCACCAATGAGAGTGCAGAACAACAATGCTCAAGGGGAAGAGGAGCGCGTCCAGAGAACGGGTCAGTGAGAACATTGACCTTTTTGTTTGTATGTTTATTACTGTAGGCCTTCTTTTGATTACACGTGATGGATTTCATAGGTGAGAAGAAAACAAGTGATGTCTATTGTTAGATTTTAACCAATTTCTTTCATTACAAGCTAAAATATATTTTTCATGTACTAACACCCAGTTCCCCATAAATGTGCCCTCATGTTGCCGCCTGTCCTGTGGTCTGTCACCTGTGCTTTGGCGGTGTCTGCTTTGCAGGTCATATGGAAACAGTAGGGGCTTACCGCCCCCTAGTGGGTCATAGAGGCCTTAACAGGTGATCAAGAGACACCAACAGAGAACTGGCAACGTTGTACCAATACCCTCAAAAGATGCATCCATAACAGGCAGTGCTAACATTACTTGAGTCCTCTTTTATGACTTTCCCTCCATCAAAATAGCTGTTTAATTTATCTTTCAAGGAAAGTTTCAAAGAAAGAGAAACATCATTGAACAATTTGTTCCTCACCTGTTGTATAAACAGTGTTTATAAACAGGGTTATAAACAGTGTCTTTGTCAGCATCGAGTGTGAGCTTCAGTGAACCAGAAATCCCAAGGCAAAGAAAGTCATTTTAAGTTGGATGCTGTGCAGAAACCGTAAACTGAAGGAAGCTCTCCACATCTGGGCCTCACTTTGGTGTTGAGTGAAATCATTCAGGTTTTTTCTGTTAATCCCTTAAGTTACTCTCACCAACCCTTCAAAAGAATATCCTAACTAAAACAGACCTCTCCCTTATTTGACAACAGCAGGTTACGCCTGCATCAGTGATCCATAAATATACACTTAGTGTTGCAGTGAAGGAAGAGTTTAGTTCAGAGGAAAGGTGAACATGAGTCGGATGGAGGGAAAGTTGGATGCATTTCTTTTGGTGTTGAGCCAGAGCGTATGGGTTCTCTGTTGGTTCTTGCCATGCAGCAAAAGTTGCCCTGTGGCACTGATCTGAGATCAGTTTCACCTTCCTGTTTTCCCTAGATGTACATTTTTATTAATGGTAGAGTGAATTCAAAGCTGATACAGATCAGAGTCCCGGGATCAACTTTGCTCCTCAGGTGCATTTTCTGAGTGCCAACAATCTGTTTTTTTCTCTTTCCCCAGTTTATTGTGCCGTGTTTTATGGATTTTATGTAGATTCACAACTGTTAGACACATTTGATTCTTTAATTGCAGCAGATACTACACTTACACTGTTGCCATAAAAGGCTAAATTGTCAATTCTCTGCACCATTTAATCAGCAGGTCAGTGTCTCTGTTCACTGAGATTACTGCCCTGCTATAATATAAAACCTCTGCCACACCGACTGTAATCCAGAAGGAGTGGCCTGCTTCTGCAGTAACAAGTGGCACTTCTCTTTGGCCAACATGTAGTTAATCCAGCACCTGAACACGTCCACCACTGTGTCACCACTTTAATGTAGAGCTTCTAGTCTAACTGCTTTCTTGAATAAACCATCAGATTATACCTGTAAAGTTTAATTAATGATCAATTTGTAAACAAGACTCTTTTAGTCTTCATCTGCAAAATTTAGGTTAGAGCAGCAACAATTAATCTAGTGAAAGAAAAACGAATTGCCACCTATTTTGATAATCAATTAGACGTTTTTGGAGCAGAAATGTGAAACATTTGCTGGTTCCAGCTTCTGAAATGTGAGGATTTGCTGCTTTTTCTTTGTCATGTGTGACAGTAACTGAAGAGTCTTTGGGGACAAAAGAAGCTATTTGATGATGTTACTTTGGGCTCTGGGAAATCATTTTTCACAATTTGACATTTTATAGACTAATTGATTAATCGTGAAAAATAATCGTCATATGAATTGATAATGAAAATAATCACTTGTGGCCCTAATTTAGGTATTGTTTGATCCATGTCAGACATTAAGAAGCTTCAGAGGTGTTAACTCGACTACTAAACCTTTTCCAGTTATCTTTTTGACTGGACTTAAAATTCCCAGGCTGGTTTTGTTCAGTTGGTTCCCTGTTTTGGCTGCAAATGCTGCTTTGTCTCGTGAAGATGAGCTTGTTATACTGGTCTTCAGATATTGTTGTTCCCTTCAGGTTTGCTGGCTTTTCCTTTTTGACTTCAAATGCAGTTTGTCTTTCTACAGCCCTCTCAGAAATGTTCAATGTAGCTGCCCTTTGGTGCCGCTACATTGATTCTTTCATCAGCAATCAGGAGAACAATTTGGCATCTTTGCTAAAATCTAGTGTTTTTTTGTGAAAAGGTTGCCAAATGAACTTTTTTGTCCTCCAGCCAAATGGCTAGTGAATGTTAACATTTGACCAACCATTCAATAGATTTCCTTTTTTTTGTGACCTACCAACCACCTGCATAGTTTACCAGCACGTGGCAGGTGCTAATTTAGTGAAATGTTTGCAAGTATCTACAAATATTTAGTTTCTGGTCCTCCGACGTTTGGGTTAGGGCAGGGGTCGGCAACCTTTAACACCCAAAGAGCCATTTGGACCCGGTTTCCATGGAAAAGAAAACACCGGGAGCCGCAAATACTTTTTGACATCTAAAATGAAGATAACACT